>JAOUQT010217228.1:0-41058 GCA_025769995.1 Xyliphius kryptos
TGTCTTTTATTGCAGGCAACACAACCCAATTTAACAAAAAATAACGTTCCAACATCACACAAGGGGAAGTGCAGGGCTTAAATGCACACACAAGGGCAATCACATGACGAGACACAGCTGAAACTAATTACTAATACCCGCACACTCCAGCAGGGGGTGCCGAACCAGAAAAAGGGATATTACCGGCAATACCCCTAGAGACCAGAAGAGGGTGCTTTTCTGACAAGTTTATCTTGAATCCATGTTTTTGAACTGTGGGAGGAAACTGGAGAACCCGGTGGAAACCCACACAGACACGGGAAGAACATGGAAACTCCATCCAGATTGGGATTCGAACAGGGATTCCCCAGCGCTGAGAGGCGAACGTGCTAAACACTAAGCCACCTTATATATTATATTATATTTATATTTCAAAATAGCACAGATTACACATTATGCACAACAAATCGCACACTAAAAAACATCAATATGTTTATTCTTATCATTTAGCTTGGAAGAACATGCCAGCGTTGTGACGTTACATCCCTAGAAAGATAACCTTTATTTGTATTTGTGTTTGGTATTCATCTGTAGATCTGTAAATCAGCCATAAGTCGGCGCACGCACGTTCCAGTTTAAACGCCCGCATTGTAACAGTGCTCATGTCTGCTCATTGTCAGATTATGTGCCATATTCCATATATCAATTATTATATATATGTAGTTACAGAAACATGTGGCATGTGTTAATAGTCTTAAAACAATACGTTAAGGTAAGAAAAAACATGTAAACCAAGTCTTACTTTCGTTTTTACAAAGTGCACCAAATGTTTCGCTTCACATGTTCATGAACACCGGTTGTTGTGATAGAGCACCACCTTGAGGTGTTGGAGTGAATCACCCCCATGGCTTTGTTATGCAAATCAATGCGTAAATGGAAATCAGAACACTATTAACTGTTTAAAAGTCTGGTACCAGAACCCATCCTGGCATCTGCTGATGCAACACCAAGACACCAACATGTGTCTGTCCTCCTGTCTGTCTCTCTGTAGAGAAAGGGATTATGGGGATTTTGAAGACTCCGACCCTTTCGGCTCTCAAGCGCAGAATGAGAACCTGCACACATTCCATAGCTACAACAGCAGCCAAAACAGTCTTCATGTACCCTCGATCCAACCCCCCACCTCTACCAACATGTGAGTATTACACTCCATTATAACCTGGTTACTCACCTAATCAATAAAGCCCTGATTAACTGATCAATCCGGCTGCAACTGAATCATTATTAATAATCCTGATTTATAAAAAAAAATGTTTCTCTCAGGAATCAGTCAGCAGTGTTTGGGCGGAATCAGCGTTTTGAGGATGTTCCCCTCATCAACAGAGGCTCCCCTCCTCCTTCAGTGAGTACACACACACACACACTCACAGCTTTATGATGATGAGTTTTGTTTATAATGGTGTAGACCTGCTTCTGTATTCTGTGTACTGCGTAACGTTCTCTCAGCTGATTCTCTGTTTTATGGTTCTCTCCTTCTTTACTTCTGTCTTTGGTTTTTACTTTTCGGATCTAAACTGTCCACCATCTGTAAACAGCGTAAGTCACTTCATTCTCCTTCTGTCCTTCTGTTTTAAACCTCTGCTTTCGATTTTGTCCTTTACATTCTCACCATTCCTTCATCTGCCTTCCCTTCTGCTTTTCTTTTTTTAACCTGTCTAACCAGAATCACTGTATGGACAAAAGTATTAGGACACCTAAACAATACACCTCCAGGTGCTTAATGCTATCACAACGGTGTCCTCTGTTCCTTCTCTACAGATTTATCAGCTACCATTCTTTGTGGAAGTCTTTCTCCAAGATTGTGGGGCAGCATTTGTGAGATCAGATAATGATGTTTTAAATCCGGTTAATAATCTCAGTGCTAGTTTATCCCAGTGGGTGGTGTTGTGGGCGGGACTCAATGTGAATCAGTTGTTCAGTTGTTCAACCTTGTTTTTGCGTTGCTGGTAAAAGGTCCTTCCCCAAAGTTGGAGGCATGCAACCTCCACCTGACCAGGTGCTTAATTTTATAAACATGTGGTCATGTGACTGAGTGAAACACCTCACAATGATAGTTTATTCCTATATTTTTTCTTTGTAGAGTATAGTTTGAGAAATAAGCTATCCATGTAAATGTAAGGTAACTGGTTAAAATTAATAACCCAGCTGTCCTCAGATCAGAGAAAACTCATTAAGATTGAAGTGTTAATGCAGAAGCAGATTCAGTTAAATTTTAAACATGTCTAATCCTGTCTCTAAATAATCTGTGTGTTTCCATACAGTATTCTCCCACTATGCGGTCCAACTTCCTCTCCAGGACAGACGACCCCATGAGCCACTTCGGCAGGGATTTTAGGAGATAAACCGCCTTTACACACACACACACACACACACACACACACACACACACACACACACACACACACACACACACACACACACACACACAGTCACACACATACATACATACACTAATCTCAGGACTTTGAGGTTATACGCCGCACAACTACTGATAACTTAATAAATAACCTTATGTGCGTACGTAGTATTTTTTATCAGGTAGTTTTTTTATAATTAAAAATAATAATAATTTTCTTAACAATTAACTTTGAGGTTTACACTAAATCCTATGCGACATGTTTAAGGACACGCGATGAACATGTTCAGCTGGTGTTATATCAGACAAATACCGTGAATTTAGTTTAAAAATTTTAATCTTGTGTAAAAAACATTTTCAAATGTTTGTAATCAGTGTTTTAGGTTTTGGTACAAAAACACACAAAAGTATTAAGACACACTGAATTTAGTTGTTCTTCAGTCTCCACACTACAGTTGTATAAAATCAAGCACAAGCCAGTGTAATGGTAGGTTTAATATATGGGTGTCCCATTACTATTTTCTATATAGTGTTAAATACAAAAAAAACATTAGGGTTCTATTGTTCACAGGTCTGAGGATGGTTCCATGTTGGATAATTAAAATTATCGCCAAAATATGTGAATTATTGTCAATAATGTCACGGCCAGACAAACGGCACAGCCAATCAGTTTTAATAACTTTATTTGTACAACTCTGTCAGCATTCTATAATCATGTTCAGAGTCCTGGTGTGGAGAATACTTGTGAAATTTGTAAAATGGTGCTAATGGTTGATGAGAGATTGTGGGAAAGACCCGGAGAGCAAGTTGATCTGATGAGTGTCCTTAATAATCAACTGTATCGGTGTGATTGTCACATATAACACACTAAATATTTATTGTTTTATACTGTTTATGAGAGTAGTATAGAGTAGAGTAACAATGCTAACTGATTTGACACTGCTGCCATGATAAGTTCACTAGATTGCCATAACCTTGTGGTTTCATGAGTTTAATACATTACGTCAAACGTGAAATAACATCAATTAAATCCAAGCCGTAAATAAAGCGGCGTGCAGAAGTTACTCATTTCACTCACTACCTAGTGCACTAAATTGCAAAATAAAGCACATATGGTTAAACTAAAAGCTGTGATTATTTATAATAAGCATTTTTAAAAAACTATTTAAAAACACTTTACAGTTCATTTAGTCTGTTCGCTTGGTTAGTGTCACTTTTTTCTCTACACGGAAGGTGACATCACTCAGCACGCTAAACTTATTACAAACAAATAACTTCACAGCTACAACAAAAATACTAAAAAATCTACACTGGAGTTCTGTTTTAATGCTCTATCATAGTTTATTGTGCTGTAATGTACTTTTCTGTATTTAGCAGCATGATGGTGACACACTGTGTTCCAGTAATTTAGGATTTGGAACACAAAGTCCACATGCTCTCTAAACTCAAGACTAGTAAGCATGGCTTAGAGATTCACTTAATATGTTGTGCAGTGCAGTGTATGGCACATAGACCGTTTAATTCTCTTATGTGTAGTTTGGGTGTAGCAAAAGAATAACCACAATTTAATTAGAAGTCATGTTTTACGACTGTAAAATGATGTTGTATGTTTAGTACTGTAGTCAGGAAACAGGCGCTATTATTCCCTTAATCAATCATTTTAGTCGCTTACACACAATTTCTTTAAGTAATGGTTTGTGTACAAATCTGTGCTATGAGCGCTTTTAAACGTATTTTCCACAGAATCTGACTTAATAATAATTAATAATAATAATAATAATATTTAGGTAGGTCACTACCAGTCAATGTAAAATTTAAACAATTTCACAAACCTGTTGTCTTAAGGGAAATCTGTTTTACGAATTTGAAAGACAAGGAACATAGCAGATCAAATACTTTAACTTACAGCATATTAAAGCAATATGGTACAAGAGGGTGGGGCATTATTGTGAATAAATCACTTTAAAGAGGTTTTATTGGCCCAAGACAAAGCACAGTACAGTTGCACCTCATTTCCGGGATTTATTAGCAATAATGCATAACCTTGAGCACCGTATTGCTTTTACAAAACACTTACAAACATACTATGATAAAAAAACAAGGTTTTATTCATAAATGTGTTCATTGAAAGCTAAATCGTTAATTATCTGCTCTTCCGCTGCCAAATCTAGTCCACTGATCACCGAGTATACCGGATACTGGTTTTTCTAACATTCAAATACTCTCATCTAGTGGTCTTATTACAGAAAATAATATTTTGTTTATCACACATTGATACAAATGTGAAGCGCTCAGAGGTATGTGCTATTGCAAATAATGTCAAGGCTGGACAAACTGCTCAGTAAATCAGATTTAAGTATTTTTAAACAACATTAATGCTTCTTGAGTTGCACATTTTCTCCACAAGTCTCACCGAATCTCTATTTAAATCCCATTGTGCCGTTTTACTGTCTTTATTATAATGCACGCACACATAGTTACCTCTGTCTTTACAATGTGCCACAAGTGCTTAAACTTGATTTACAGTTGTGTAGCTTTACACTGAATTTCTTCTCTTCTTCCAAAACAACTGACATATTTTTAAATAGAACCTTGATGTAAAGGATGATGCACTTAAATATCATAATGTATAAGTTGAATCCTTAGACCACAGACCACAGGCTCATTGGAAATCTATACGGACAGTTTGCATTATGCCATTACACTGCTGCACTGTACCTGATGTATGGCAGCACTTCTCCTTAATAACGAGCTTAACTGGTGGTCGTTGTGAACTATCGTCTTTCATTTGATCTACTTTAAATGTAAAGATGCTTTTTATTCGTACAGAACTTTTGGAAAATCATTGCTGAATGGTCTATAATTTATTTAGCTTTAGAAGCATGACACAAACTAATCTGTATTAGTTTACAATATTTTTTACAATGCCACAGTGAGGATTTTATACCAAGTGTTCCTTCAGCATTTCTTTAAGTCTTCCAGTTTGCTACCAATGCAAAGTGTTTTGTTGGTCTCACTATATTCTTACTATATCAAGGGTGTTTTTAACGGTGTTCTTTTCCACATGTGCATGGATCTGTTCTTAATAAAACTCTTTAAAGCTTGAAACTGGGTTTTGTGACTTTAAGCTTTTTTTAAAAAAAATAAAAATAAATTAATCTGTCTATAACAGAGTATCTGAGACTCATGGTGTTTCTTGTTGCAGGTCTGTCATATGGAGGATTTATTATGTACACCTCTTATGTAAAAGGTATTTACATGCTATGTGAAAGGTATTATGAAAACAATTTGGGGAAGTCCCTTTTCTGTTTATGAATGGCCATGCCCTGCTGCCCAAAGCAAGATCCATGGCATGGTTGGATCATTCAGGTAAAGTTAAAGTCCTCACATCCAATGTCAGTGTCTGACTATACAATAAAGCACTAAGGTACTAGAGGGTATGGCATTACTGTAAATAAATTACAGGAACGATATGTTTCTTCTTTCCTGTGATTTATTCACAATAATAGACAACCTCAAGTGTTTTTATAATACACTTACAAACACACTATAATAAAAAACAAGGTTTGCTGTACATTTAGTCACTTAGCAGATGTTTTTATTTGAAGAGAATTACAAATGAGAGAACAACACAGTTAGTAGTTAATGAGAAATCAGCTACACTAGTATCCTCAAACCTGATCTTTATCTGACCTGGTTTACCTATTTTTTTATAGCAAGTGTTTGTGGAAGAGATGTGTTTTGAACAGTTTCTCAAAAACTAGTCTAGTAATCATGTCGGGTTTTTATAGTGAACTCTTAATTGCTGAGTAACAGGATACCGGATTCTCCAGCAATCAAATACTGACATCTATTGGTTAAATTACCGAATGCATTAAAAAAATAATGTATATCGTGTATTGTTGTGAATGTGAGGCGCTTAAAGGTGTGAGTTATTGTCAATAATGTGGACAAACTGCTCAGCCAATCAGATTAAGGAGCGAAAATACACAATTTTAAACGTTCTTTTGGATTAATAAGCACGAAAAAGGGACCAAGTTAGAACGGGATGCCATGCATGCTTCTTTTGGGAGAATGGGTCATTTTCCCAAAGCTTGAACAGAAAAGGAGTTGAAAAGCAATTGTTTTTTTTTCGTCCCTGTTCGGCTCCGTTCGGCTCGCTCATATTCGTTCGGCTTTGTTCGGCTCGTTCAGCTCAGTTCGGCTCGTTCAGGTTCATTCGGCTCGTTCAGTTTCGTTAGGTTCCGTTCGGCTCAAATTGGCTTACCTGGGCTCATTTAGTCTCCGTTCGGCTCAGTTCGGCTCGTTCGGCCCCGTTCGGCTCAGCTCGCCGTAACAGTGCATTGTGGGAGGAGCACCGTTGAGGTGGTGTTTATTACATTTGGAGCTCTACTGGATGACGGAGCTCAGCTCACTTCTCATCCGCTGCTCTGAGTTCCGGAGCTCCGCCTTATCGACACTGTGGTCTTAAAGATGATGTCAGAAGATTTTACAGGTTGAAACTAACTAGCAAACGAGGTATGTTTCAATAAATCTACTAACGGAGCGAATAAACCACTTAAATTCCTGTTTTCGAGTACACGATAGAGGGATTATCGGTACTATGTAGTGCACTACTCGTGGATAATGTGAGGCATTTAGAATTGAGCCTTAAAACCTCACAGAACTTTGTTTACATTTATAAATGTGAGGTAACAATCGCATTAATCGCATTGTCATCGATCTTTTTTTTTATTAAGTACATTAAATTACATTGTGTGTAGTAATGACGAAATAAAGCATCACGGTAATCTTTAGTAAAGTAAATTAAACAGCAAAAATATATATTAATTCAATTCTTTTTTCCACTGCCTAATTTGAGTAAACAGTTTGGTGAGCTCCTGTATTAGTTCCAGCTTGAATGTGTAAGTTCCATAAAGTGATGGTTGGGAGAGTTTGGGGTGGTGTGGACGGACCCCCACAGGGTTGCTGACCTGTAAACTGAGAAACTTAGCTGTGGTTTCAAAGTTGAAAAGTGTTGAAGAAAGGAAAATATTTTAAATTCGTTTATTGGGTGTTTAGGTCAGGTGTATTTCTAAATATTGATAAATCAATTATTTATGCAGATTTCTGACTGACCTCAGAGGTGTAGATGACACCAGGTGTCTGTTCAGACTTCATTTACTTATAAAAGCAGATCTCACTGAGCCAGATACACCCCAACTGTAGTCAAATCTGCTCAGCTTCACAAAAATAATCCATTAAGTGCACGATTCCTTCACTACGCTTCCTACACCTATTTTTATAAAGTAATTCTACATATTTATATACCTATTTTGATAAAGTACCTGTTTATAACTTGCTTTCTCTCTCTCATATACACACTAGAGTTATTATGGCACTATGCTAATTAGTTCACATTGGTATTGTTATGGAGACATATACACGGGTTGGACAATGTAATTGAAACACCTGTTATTTTAGTGTGGGAGGTTTCATTTCTAAAAGTGTTTTCCCACCTTCCTCATTTCCTAACCCAACATGGCCCTGTGTGGAAAACGTGATTGCCCCCTAAACCTAATAACTGGTTGGGCCACCCTTAGCAGCAACAACTGCAACCAAGCATTTGCGAGAACTTGCAATGAGTCTTTTACAGCATTCTGGAGGAATTTTGGCCCACTCATCTTTGTAGAATTGTTCAAATTTAGTTACATTAGATGGTTTTTGAGCTTGAACAGCATTTTTAAGGTCATACCACAACATCTCAATAGGATTCAAGTCAGGACTTTGACTAGACCACTTCAAAGTCTTCATTTTGTTTTTCTTCAGCCATTCAGAGGTGGACTTGCTGGTGTGTTTTGGATCTTTGTCCTGCTGCAAAATCCAAGTTCATTTTAGCTTGAGGTCACAAACAGATGGTCGGACATTCTCCTTAAGGATCTTTTGGTATACAGCAAAATTCATAGTTCCATTTATCACAGCAAGTCTTCCAGGTCCTGACGCAGCAAAACAGCCCCAGATCATCACATTACCACTGCCATATTTTACTGTTGGTATAATGTTCTTTTTCTGAAATGCAGGGGTTCTTTTACGCCAGATACACCTTCTCAGACACACCTTCCAAAGAGTTCAACTTTTGTCTTATCGGTCCACAGAATGTTTTCCCAAAAGTCTTGGGGATCATCAAGATGTGTTTTTGAAAAATTGAGACAAGATATAATGTTCTTTTTGCTCAGCAGTGGTTTTCTTCTTGGAACTCTGCCATTCAGGACATTTTTGTCCATTCTCTTTTTGATGGTGGAGGCATGAACTCTGACTTTAACTGAGGCCTGCAGTTCTTTGGACATTGTTGTGAGGTCTTTTGTAACCCCTTGGATGAGTCGTCGCTGCACTCTCCTTGGTAGGTTCACCACTGTTCCAGGTCTTCGCCATTTGTGGTTAATGGCTCTCACTGTGGTTTGCTGGATTTCCAAAGCTTTAGAAATGGCTTTTATAACCCTTTCCACACTGACAGATCTCAATCACTTTCTTTCTCAATTGTTCCTGAATTTCTTTGAATCTCTGCATGATGTGTAGCTTTTAAACATCTTTTGTTGGACTTCACTTTGTCAGGCAGGTCCTATTTAAGTGATGTCTTGATTGAGAACAGGTGTGGCTATAATCAGGCCTGGGTGTGGCTAGAGACAATGTTCGCCAGGTGTACTATTACCCAGTTAGAGAATGTTTTAACAAGGGGGGCAATCACTTTTTTACATACGGCCATGAAGGTTTGGATCTTTTTTCTCTCATAATAATAAACACCTTTCATTTAAAAATTGCATTTTGTGTTTACTTGTGTTTTCTTTGACTACTATTTAAATTGGTTTAATGTTCCGAAACACTTAAGTGTGACAAACATGCAAAAAAACAGGAAATGAGGAAGGGGGCAAACACTTTTTGACACCACTGTATGTATTTTTGACCTAATATGTTCCTTTAGTATTTTTAATTTGTTGGTTAATCCTGTGCAATATGGAACAGCTTCTCTATTTATCGAAATCTCTATCTTCTCATATGTTCGTGTTAATTAGGCCATCGGCAGGGTGCGTGTCCTGTTCACGGCTTTGTTTATACTGGGTTTGTGTACGTAAGGCTTAACTGTGTTCTTATGAACAGAACAACTACCATTAAGAGTTCAAGTTAGTTTTGAAGTAACGATCTGGAGACACTCGTTTTGTTAAAAGTCCAGTTCATCATGTGTAGTCTTGTTCCTCTCTAGAGTAAACAGGAGAACCTGTTTTCCTGGGGGCATGCTGAGCTGTAACTGAGGAGAGGTCCAGAGGCTGCCGTAGGTGTGCTGTCCACAAACCAGATGGTCGTCTGGAATGCACCTGACCGGGAACCGTTTCGTCGTTGCACGTATGAACATTAACCTGTACATGACCACATCAGGGGAGAATCATCTGGATTTGGATCAGGTCAGCAGGCTCATGTGAATGTGACCTTATGGAAATGCATTTCATGTTTTTGCTTTGATCTTATGTGTTGTCACATGCCACAACCTTTCTGTTCCCTGTGCATGATTTTAGCAGAGGACCATGGCCGTTCCGAGCTCCACCTTAATGAAGATCTCTGTGTGCGTGCACTTTGCATATGGAAATTTCGTCCCTAACGCATCACATAATAACGTCTACTGTTCCTTATAAATAGACTTCAGGGGAATTTTTCAAATGGCAGGTTTCCTCTTGGTTCTTAGCCTCAGGCGTTGCAGTGCATGATTATTTTTGGTTGTTGTACCTGCTGGCTGGTGTTATCTTTGTGATCCATCAAGAATTCAGTCCATAAAAAATGCAAATGATAAGAGTTGTAAATGATGTGGACTTGCAGTTGAGCGACTGTATCTGCCACACCTTCATTCCATCAGCTCCTTTACATTGTTTTTTCAACGTGGAGACATTTTAGCCCAGGGAAAGTTTAATAAGCCAGGCCATATCAGCCATCAGTGGTGACCTCACAAACAATCTTAAAATTAAAAAAATCTCAGAAAATCTCTCTTATTGTGAAAGTTCTATTGCTGTAAAATGGTCACCAGTTTAGAACGCGATGTCCAAGTGTCTGTAGGTGTAGTGCAGAGGTCACTAATAGGCAGACCGCGGTCCGGACCCAGATGGTGTTCACTGCAAACCCAAACCAATAAACTATTGATTTAATTCTTATCGTTTATATTAAGCAGCTGCACTTTATGATGCACTTTTTTTCAAAAGCAATCTGTTTCTATAATGTAGCTCCTGTTTTTACTTAAAGGAAAAAATATATAAATCAAACGTTTTATGAATTATTCAGTTTAGCATTTGAAACGATAGTTGTTAAAATATATCAAACGATATCTGTGATTAGTTTGTAATCAGTTGCTAATATAAAATGCTGATAGAACTACGAGGTTACTTCAGTTAGTAACTAAATCAGAACACAAGGTAGAACTTAGTGTGGACCTTGACCTGACCAAATGTCCTCTAACTGAACCAACCCTACAGTTTTTCCTGGTCTGTATTTCTTCACCCTGATTTAGGTCACGACTGATTTTTCTTGAGGATAAATTAATAAAAACTCTCAGAGATACTCAAAATTTTACTTAAAGTGTGAAAGCTGTTATTGCTGTAAACTTAGGAGCAGTTTTGAATGAGATTTTAAAGTGTCTGTAGGCGTCGTAGTCCATATATCAGTGGTGTCCAAACCTTTTGCAAAGAGATCCAAATTTAATAGTTTTCACTACAAATGTTATGTAAAAATACAGACTTGTTATAAAACTAATTTTCAAATGGCAGTGAATAATAGCTGAATATAAGCCACTTAGACATGAACAACTGTATACTTTCAGATCTGCAGTGTCAGATACCATCGAACAAATGGAATAGACTACTTCAGGCTTACCCTCTGTGGTTCATGCAGGTTAATAAAAAATAATAAAAAACTTCTCCACTGCCCCCTAGCTGCCTTTAAATATCTTATATGTCAAGGCACAGAAGCATACACTGATAGTATAAGTGTGGTGCGGTAAATAGTAAAAGGCGGAATTACATTGTAAACGTTTTATGATTTATTTATTTTAATGGCACTAGAGAGCCAGGCCTTTTGGAATGGTGGGCCCGCTGGCCGAACTTTAGACGCACCTTCTGTATATGAACAACTCTTTGCAGAGTATTGATGGTGTAACACGGACGTTCCTTGTCCGTATTTTACCTTGGTTAATTTTTCTTTTCCTTTCAGATTCCGAAATGAGTCAGGCATTGTCGGAGGTTTTCTCCTGCACCTGGTGTACGATTTCCTACACGACTCAAATTTACCTAAAGAAACACATTAAGCGATGCCACCATGAGGAATACGTAAAACTGCGCAAATCGGGCAAAGTTAAACGGAGCGTCCCTGCACAAGCCTCCACACCGCCACCAGCATCTCGGCGCAGCACTGCCACCCCCATGAAAAAAGTAAATGGAAGAAAGTTCTTGTGTTCAGAATGTGGAAAGCGTTTTACTCAGAAGAGCCACCTGAAGCAGCACCAGCACACGCACTCTGGACAGAAGCCATACTGCTGCTCGCAGTGTGGACAGAGGTTCGCTCAGAAGAACACACTGAACCGTCACCAGCTCGTCCACACGGGGGAGAAGATGCACAAATGCTCATACTGTAGCAAGAGCTTTGCTCAGCAGGGCACACTCACGCAGCACCAGCGCACTCACACAGGAGAGAAACCTTACAAGTGCGCGCAGTGTGGGAAGAGCTTTGCTCGGCAGGGGCATCTTAATCTTCACAAGCGCATTCACACCGGGGAGAAGCCCTATCACTGCTCGCACTGCGAGCGCAGGTTTGCCGACCGCAGCGCGTTCCAGCGCCATCAGCGCTTTCACACTGGTGAGAAGCCGTATCACTGCGCGCAGTGTGGGAAGAGTTTCACGCGTCAGAGTAACCTCCAACAGCATGAGCGCATTCACACAGGAAAGAAACCGTACGACTGCTCAGAGTGTGGAAAGAGTTTCACCGACCAGAGCACTCTGCAGACCCACAAGCGCATTCACACCGGAGAGCGTCCGTTCTGCTGCTCACAGTGTGGTAAGACGTTTGGCCACCAGGGAACCCTCAAACAGCACCAGCGAGTCCACACAGGGGAGAAACCATTCTATTGTTCACAGTGTGGAAAGAGTTTTGCTCAAAAGGGCCATTTGGAGCTTCATAAGCGCATTCACACCGGCGAGAAACCTTACAGTTGCGCGGAGTGTGCCACAAGTTTCGCCCAGCTGAGCCATCTGGAGCGACACCAGCGCATTCACAAAGGAGAGAAGCCGTATTACTGCTCACTGTGCGGAAGGACCTTTACTCAGCCGAGCACACTCCAACGGCACCAGCTCGTACACACTGGAGAGAAACCATACCGCTGCTCGCACTGCGGCCGACGATTTGCTCATCAGAGCACGCTCAAACTGCACCAGCGGCTTCACACGGGGGAGAAGCCTTACTACTGCCTCCAGTGCGGGAAGAACTTCATCGACCACGGGTCCCTCCAGCGACACCAGCGCATTCACACGGGGGAGAAACCGTACCGCTGCACGCACTGCACCAAGCAATTCACTCAGCAGAGTCACCTCAAACTTCACTTGCTCACCCACCAGGGGACAAAATCTGAGCTCCAGCTCACTGACCAGAACTCTACTAAAGTTCATAAAAACCTGAACAGCGCGAAACCTTTGTGATGATGCAACAGTCTGGTTTACAGGATGCAAGGTTTTTAATTAAAAAAAAGAGTCACATCTCTCCAGGAACGTTAACGGCTTTATATGTACTAGAGTCGGTTTCCATTGGCTGACTGTCTGCACAATAAAGACGACATATTTGTGTAGTGGGCTGTCTCTTGGCCTTGTGCCAGTTTAAAATTAAGCCACTATGGTCCTTAAATCAATTTTGTTATAAGAGACGCTGCCTGCACCATGGAACTTTGTGATGTAATGCTCCTTTAATGCACCTGCCCACTGATGCTGTCTCAATGCTACCTCTTCATAAGCCCCGCCCTCAGGCTGCATTTATGAACATTAAACCAAAGAGCTTTATGATCCTTTGTAATCCTGGTTTACATAGAAATGTAAATTTCCTTTTAATAATGATGTTTTTATACATAGCTGTTTCACCGTGCGCCACGTTTTAATTTTATAGTTATTTATTTATTTATTTATTTATTTATTATTAATTATACCTTTAGGTCTAAGGAATGCTTTCCCAGTGATGTGTGTGTGTGTGTGTAAGTGATTATAATAATATTCAGCCGTAAGTTATTTCTGTTACTTATTTAATGATTTATTTTCCATCGGCACATGATCTGAAATTATCATAAGCACGGAATCACTCGTCCTGATTCTGTACGTCTCCGGTTGGTTGAGTCCGCATTGGCCACAGCTCAGGTGTTTCTTGATTGGTCAATGTCTAACTTTGAAATAGGTTTTAATGATGTGATTTTTATATATTTTAATATTTTACATAAAGTTGTTTTTAATTGAATCATGCTTTGAATTCCGTTCTGATCGAGGTCCCTGAGTTGTAATCAACCTGAGACACTCTGAGTGCGATTTTTTTTTCTTTGCCCTATTTCCATAAGAATAAACAAAAATCAATTAGGAAATGTGAGATGGTGATGTAATTGCTACTGTAACCATGGCGATCGATCTCTGGTGCTCAGCACTGGGTCGTTACGCGGATGTGGTCCAGCACTTTTATCATGCATCACATGTGATTACATCGAGACTCACGTAATGAAGGTCTACAGGGTGTGGCTGCCCCCCGCCCAAAACACCCCCCATCCCAAATGGAGGAAAGAGTGTGGTGAGTCCTCTCTGCTCTAGCCTCTGATGTGTGGCAGGAGTAAGGGGACTGGTGGGGATGAGGCTAGTGTCTTTATTTAGGTCAGGTTCAGCATGGTAAGGATACCATGGTTTGGCTCATGTTCCTTCTGAATTTTGGTTTGTTTTTCAACCACCTTATTTATGTTTGATTTTTTTTTCTGAGTGTCATAAAAGAAGACTGAGTTTGTAAAGGATTTTTTAAAATCCTTAATAAAAAGAAAGTTTAAAAAATGACTAACTTTAACATTTCTTTCTTTATCTCTGAAATGTTTTCCATGTTCTCCCTTTTCTACATGACTGTTTAAAATGAGCTGCAGGTTAAAACATTCAAACTAAATTCTACAGGAACTCCCAAGTGGACGAGCTGGAGCTAAAATGCAGAACTTGATGCCAATAATCCAGTTCTTTAATCATTACCTTTCTCATACGACCCCGCTCTTATACAAGCATCTGAATGTATAGATTCATTCATTATCTTCCGCTTATTCCTTTATGAGGGTCGCGGGGAGGGGGGCATCCAGGGAGAACATCTCAAGTGCAGGGCAGATACACCCAGGACAGGGCGCCAATCAATTGCTGGGCACACACTCACTCACACATCCACGAACACATACACGCACTATACGGGGCAATTTAGACCATTCAATTTACCTTCATGTTTTTGGAATGTGGGAGTTAAACTGAAGTTAAAGGTGCATTAAAGATGAGTAAGGTGGAGAACCATGTTCAGGTTCAAACCCAGCTTTTCAAAATGCTTTGTACAGATGTGCCTTTGATTAGATCAGACAGAGAGTCATAGATATTAAAAGGTTTTTTTTTCTTTTATTAGCTGTTCTTAACTTTTTGCAAAGCAGTTGTGAAAGCATCTGGAGATTCTGGTGAGGATTCTGTGGAAAAGTTTGTGAGGTGTATTGATGGAGGAACACAATACAAACTGAAAAACTAGATCCAGTCTGCTGTGTGCACAGCATCATACACCGAGGCAAAACTAAAACTATTGAGATGCCCGCATGTTACTCCTGCGGGAGCTGTGGAGTTCTGAGTTGTTCTCTTATTTAACAGCTTCCACTCAGGGAAAGGTCCCTCTGTCCCATCATGACCATTCTGAGGTGCACTAAGGTCCCCAATATAGACACGGTGGGGTGAGTTTGTCATCCAAATGTGTTTAAAGATGTTTACACATCAAACACAAAGAGAAAAGCATTATATCGCTGTGTTTCTTCTCACGTGTCACGTTCATTAAAGTCAGATGATAAATGAGCGACACGGCACGGTGGCTTAGTGGTTAGCACATTCGCCTCTTAGCGCTGGGGATTCCATGTTCTCCTCGTGTCCGCATGGGTTGGTTCTCCTCCCACATTCCAAAAACATGGATTCAAGGTAAATCTAATTCTCTAAATTGAACTGTATAGTGTGTGAGTGACTGTGTGAGTGAGTGTGTACCCAGCGATGGATTGCCACCCTGTCCTGAGTGTATCTGCCCAGTGCCCGGGATGTTCTCTCCTGGATGGGAATGGGGGAAACGGGACCCCCCCGCGCCCCTCATAAAGGAATAAGCAGAAGATAATAAATGAATGAATTAATGAAATGAGCCACACGGTAATGAATAAATTGTACCCTCTTGTGGCAAAACACAAAACTTCACGTGCATTGACTCTTTACCACTAGGTGGCACTAAGTGTTTAATCCATCAGTACCACACACACAGAGGAAGCCAAACTGAGCCTACCTGCCGTTTTAAATATTCTAATTAGGTTTTTTTTTTTTTTTTTAATAATGTTCTCCAAAATTTCCGGATTGAAACATCGACTTTTGAATCCGGCTGCGTAAGCAACAAGCCCACAGCGTGTTTACCTAAAAGAGCTTCGCCCAAAAGGTGAGAACCTTCGGTTGATTTATTCAGAGTGTTTTTCTGATGTGTTAAATCTGGAGATAAACTTTAATATTTGCTTTTCCTAAACCGAACAGTTTACCGTTAAACGTTATTAGCACTAAACGTGTGGTGGCGCTATATTAAACATCATTTGAACCTGGAGTCCCCAGGACATGAACTTCTTCTTTTGGCTGCAATAACAGTTTAGAAAATCTTAAGGTTTTATTTCAATTCAGTCAGGTCTTCAAATACCTCATTAAAATTTCTGACCTCTATCACAGTTTTACTAAAACTGCAGCAGTTTTACCTCCTTAATTAATAAATGCACAATTAATAACCCTGATGATTAATAAAGCGCCGACACAGAAACAGAGCGTCGTCTTTGAATGGATTATTTAAAAGTTTTGAGGAACACTTTTTTAAAAGTAATTTATAAACCAGGTAGTTCTTCTTTAATCTGCTTGGCAGAGCCGTTTGCCCAGCCGTGACATCATTAAACAATAAGGAGCGAGAGGGCGTGGCATTGTTGTGAATAAACCATGGGAAAGGGGTGTTATTACTAGGCATGCTGCACAAGCAGAGTGATTTATTCACAATAATGCACAACATCGAGTGCCTTATTGCTTTCATTAAACGGTTAGCAACACACTATGATAAAAAAAGTTTGATTCATAAATGCACTGACTGAAAGCAAAATCACTAAGAAACTTGCCTTCCATTGTTCAAATGAACCCTGATGCAAGAAAAAGATTTCCTGTTTCTTTAACAATCAAATAATGCTATCTAGTGGCCAAATTACAAAAAGCAGTTTATGAAAAACATCGGGAAAAGTTTCTTTTATATCACGCATTTATATGCATGTGAAGCGCTCAAAGGTGTGGATAATGTCACGGCTATACTAGCGGCTAGGCAAATCAGATTTAAGAAGCGGAACTACCCGTTTTATAATTAACAGTAACACACCTCTGAGCGTTTCACATTCGTATCTATGGGTGATCTACAATACATTATATAATCTTGGAATCTGTCAAAAAAAAATTTTATTCCTTGTCCTGCATTTTTTCCTTAATACCAGTTGGCGGTGCGACAAACAATATTGCAATTTTTTGTATGTCCTATACAGTGGAATTGTCTTATGGCTACATACTAAAGCCAATTATTTTCCCAATGTTTTCTTATGAACTGCGTTGTGTAACTTGGCCGTTAGATGGCATTATTTGATTGTTTGAAAAACCGGAATCCTGCTAATCAGCGATCGGAATTCCCTTTAAAAACTGGATTAGATTATGTTACGAAATACGGAAGCGTTTTTACGAGTTATTTTGTCGTTAAAACAACATAGTATTAGGTGTGTCTACCATTGCACTACAGCGTTTCTCCAAACTTAATGTCGCAGTTTATTGCATTAATTAGACCTCTTAGACATTGCTTTATTCCTAACCGAGCATCTTACTGTGGTCAGGCTATTCGCGCTTTAGAGATTTAGAGTCAAGTAATCCGTTTACCAAGATAACAAATTAGTTTTCCAATATATTGTTTTTTAGAAATGTATTAAAGGGCTGTAGGAGTTCAAGTGACAACGCTGAGGCGAGTTAACTCCAAAATCCCGAGGAAGTAAACTATATTTCCAGCAAGAGATCGAATCACTGACTGAACCGCAGTCACGCTCCGTAACGGAATCGACTCTCCTGTGAGTCAACGTTACCGATTCCTTGATTCAGCCGGAACTTAAAGGGGCAGTAGCATTCGCCCGCTTTGTGTCTGTTGGTGTATACTGTTCATAAGTGTTCAGTTACCCCTACAGGGCCATATTAAAGTCCTAATACCATTAATAGGGTTTGCAGACAGTAGGGTATATATATAAATAACTATCAATTTCAATTTATTAATATTTTATACATTTTTAAGTCAACTCTTTTTATTTTAGGCAAATCCAACTACTAAGAATAGGCTCATTTTGGCTAGCTACAGCTTAAAAATGTCCCAATGCCAAAACAATTACACTACCATGTGGAAATAGGGACCCTTCAATGTCACCAGGTCAAGTTTGGACAGATTTCACTGATCCATCCATCCATTATCTTCTGCTTATTTTTTTACTAGGGTTGCAGGGGGGGTTCCCCATGCCAATCCAGGGAGAAATATCTCCAGCGCTGGGCAGATATACCCAGGACAGGGCGCCAATATATCGCTGGACACACTCTCTCACATCCACACTATACAGGGCAATTTATAGCATTCAGTTTATAGCATCCAAGTCTGACTTGACAGACAAGAACACACGACCAATGCTGGGAGGCTGCCCACTTTCCCCCAACATGTATATATAACCATGGAGACGTGTTCTTCTTTAGTCACCGTAATACGCCTTGTGCCACAAGCGGGGCACTATTTGTGTATCTTTTTACTCAACATTAGAGAACCAGGATTACGATAGATGTATTCAGATAAATGTGGAGAGCTCGCACTCGTCCTTTAAAGGGTGGCGCAATTTCAAGCCCCAGTGAGGTCCCAGTTCGGAACGATCTGCTTCACAATGGGCAAGGCATGCCACACGCCCCTAATGAACCTGCATATGAAGGGTGGCGCTCTACAGATGCATTGTGAAAATGACATAACATGCCGATATGGTGGTTAAATAGACCTTAATGGTAAAGGATTTCCCTCTAACCAAAAGGTCCCAGAGGAACGAGAGAATATCAGGCACGCAGCTTACTCGTACAATGATTTCGAGAGAATGCCAAGAGTGTGCAAAGAAGTAATCAGAGCAAAGGGTGGCTATTTTAAAGAAACTAGAATATAAAACATGTTTTGTCATTTCACCTTTTTTGTTAAGTACATAACTCCTCATGTGTTCATTTATAGTTTTAATGCCTTCATTGAGAATCTACAATGTAAATAGTCGTGTGAAAATACAAAAAACGCATTGCATGAGGTGTATCTAAACGTTTGGCCTGTACTGTATGAAATATATTTAAATACAACCCTACTGTCTGCAAACCCTATTAATGGTTTTAGGACTTTAATATGGCCCTATAATACATTTCTGAAAAAACTACATATTGGAAAATTAATTTATTGAATTGTTAAACTAAGAAATGTAGAAAGTGCATTTTAAGACATTTCTCTTTTTTCATTAGAAGTTGACAGATATGCTGCAAAATACCGGAATATCGTGCATATATGCGCATGCATATTTCAAGTGCGGCTGACTTAACCGTAAATCGATAAAGCAGTTAGGAGAAACGCTGTAGTGCAATGGTACACACACCTAACACACCTACCTAATAGTATGTCATTGTTATGACATAACCCATAAAAACAAGATATTTTCTCATTATTACACGTTTAAGATTTTTCTTAAACAGCCAATCGCTTCCGTAGCAGGCCAGATTATTAACAATTTTGCTTTTAATAAACACATTTATGAATCAAACCTTTTTTTTCTTATAGTGCGTTTATGAAAAAATCAATGAAAACAATAATAGTTATTTCGTGCGCATTGATATGAAAGTGACGCACTCAAGTGTGTGATATTGTCTACAATGTAAAGCTGGACAAACCGCCCAGCCAATCAGATTTAAGAAGCGGAACTACACATTTTATAATAAAGCTGTAAGCAGAGGTGTCCAAACTTTTTCAAAGAAGGCCAAGTTAGATGAAACAAGTGAAGATGAAAAATAAAATTTTTAACAAGTTAGTAAATCTTTAAAAAGTCTTTTTTGTTTTAAATAGATTTCTTAGACAAAATAATGTAGTTTTTAAAACCTTTCTTATTTCAAGAAATCTTAAGATGAATTTACTCAAGATATTTGCAGATTATTTTATGTGATTTATGTAATTTTTTTTCTTGGAATTATTTTTTTTACATTGAATTTTTCTAGTGCATTTGTGCCACTCCTCTGCCTCTGAACATTGACAATAGGTCCTCAGTTCTCAAAGGCAGACAGTATTTGAATGGTGCTACCATCGTGGTAAAAGGCGAAATGGCATTACTTTATGATTTATGTACACATTATAATACTGTAGTTGCAAGCCGTTTTGGATTGGCCTACGGGCTGGACATTGCATGCTACAATAAGACACTCGAGGTTGTGTGACTGAATAAATCACTGGAAAGGTGTGTAACTGTACTTCACTACGCATCAGGCCTATCAACACCTCTTTACCATGATTTATTCCGATAATGCCACGCCCTTTCATAAGTTATTGCATTATCAATGAATTTCAGAGTTGTGATTACCTGTAGGTTCTGATTCCAGACATTTAGTTGCACTTCAATGCTTGAAATAATAATGGTGCTCTGATAGTGAAGTTTCTGTAAATAAGACCCAAGTGTAGGAAGGACTGGGTTCTGAGCAGAACTGTTTTGAACTGTCATGATGGCAGGTTTATAAGGTGGGGCACTGATTTGTGATGGACGGGGGGGGGGGGGGGGGATAATGACACTTGGCATTTAGTGATTGACACCTGAGTAAAATGGAGGGTATAATGTGAGGGGGTTGGTGTATAGTGATTCGCGCATGGGTAAAGTGCAGGGGAAACTTTAATGAAGATGCCATTGAAGAAAGTTATCTTGCAAAATCAGTGCACAACTTTAATGAAACATGCTGTAAACGTGCTTGCCACCTGGGCACAGAACAACTAACGCCTCCATTCTGCTCCGATACAGAAAGGCGAGCGCCACTGATGAAATGCACCTCCAAGAAACTCGAGCCAGTAAGCAACCCACCAACTTCCCTGCAGCGCCTCATCAGGTGAGTTACTGCATTACATTAGACAGCTGTGTTCATTGGTAAATCACCACATCTCTTCAGTCACACTGTGTCAGTGCTTCACTGAGATCAGATTGGAGTCCAAAACAGCAGGATCACTCATTACTGCCTTCTGTGGACTTAGGGATCATCAAACAGTTCTGAATGTCTGAGCTCCACAGATCAAAAAGTTTTGTTCCTCTGATTATGAGCTGCTCATTGAGTTTCACACTGTGTTGTGACCTGCAACCCCAACTATTGGGCAACCCAGCATTCAGCATTGCCCTGAATGCTGGGTTGCCCAGGTCACAACACAGTTGAATTCCCCCCCATTTAATACGAATAAGCAGCTCAAGGCCGAATACAGAATAAGATCATTTTATTAGTATTATTGTGTATATAATAACTTTATTTTATACTTGATCCTCAGTCGTCCCCCTGAACCCCCCACCCCAACCCCAGAACTTTGGTCCAGGCTTTAAAATACACTGAATTTAAACAGAAACATTTCTTATGAACACATTCAACAGATTTCTGATCGAATCGCCCGACACATTCGGCCCGATCACAGAAAAGAGCAGCGAGGTTCACGCCGGCCGGCGTTAATGATAGAACCAGGTTAATGATACAGGGTCTGAATGCAGGTTTAGTAGCCATAGCAACCTCTTCATACTCGTTCAGCCACTGCAGAGGAGAAATGAGTCTTTAATGGAGTGCAAAGACAAAAAACATCAGAGTCCCATTGCCACCAATCAGCTGCTCCTGACCCGAGTGCAGGTTCACGGTCCATGTCAGGATCAGAGTTTTTATTAAAATCTCATTTATTTAATAAAAAAAAACAGTGGACATGTCTCTGCTGTAAATTACTGCTAATCATTCTGCACTCTGAGACGACATTATTTGACTGACAGACTCTTAAACCAATCAGTGTCTGTGGCTCTGTTTAGCAAGGTTTTATTCAGCTCGTTATTTTATCTGTCATTTACAAAGTTCATAAAAATATATTTATTTAAAAACCTACTATGTTTCATTAAAGAGGGAAACAGTGTTGTTAGATTTGATGGCCCTGCCTTCTGGTGTAATTACTGAGGTCCAACTGACATGAAAAGGATCAAGTGATGTTCAGGAGAAACATTTCCACAGAAGGACCTGTAATTTTTGATTGACCTTACACACGGTGCGGATGACGAAACAGCCTGTGATTAGTCTAAGTCATGCCCGCTGTGGTGGTTTGTGGAGATGGAGGGTTGTTGTGGTTGACAGGTGGAGGTCAGGTGGCGTTTACATTTAAGTCCTCATTAGTTTTACTTTGATCTGTAACGAAGCACAGCGTTAATAAACTCACACGTTCATCAGAACTCAGATTCACATGAATACAGCATTATGCAGAAATTGATTACATTCATCATAAATCTGAGGACTAAGTCCATAGCAGCCCCAATTAATCCAGAAGCAGATCATTACAGTAGTTGATCTTTCTCCTGAAATCATTTCTCCTCCTATGATTCACCCTGATCACTCATAAACACACTGAGAAAACATCAGCAGTGTTTCACGTTCATTACAGAGCAGATTCTCGTATGAGTTTAAATGTACACGCAGTATCGAACCTGTACCACACCACAAGCTGTTTGTTTAAAGCTGGTGAGTTTGCACATGGATGTAAACATGATGGTAGTGAATGAGTTAAAGGCAGGTGGTCACGGATAGTAATGACAAAGAAACAGTGGAAGAGGTGTTGGTGATGGAGTTGGTGGTGGTATTGCAGGTGGTGGTGATGGATATGGAGGCGGTGGTGATGGTAGTTGACGGTAGTGATGAAGGTAGTGATGGAGGTTAAATGAGGTGTGTAAAGTGCAGTTTAAGTGCAACATGGTCATTCAGTAGAAACTTGAACCAAATCAATTAAACTGAGTGTAGGTGGGGGTGCTGTGACTTTGTCGGGGCTAATGGCACTGCTCACTCCATCCACACAGCACTCCATCACCACGCGGGGAGGCCTGGTCTCCTGCACTGCTCTTGTTAATGACGTATGAGGTCATGACCTAAGAAGCCGCTCCTCCAATACCTTAGGAAGTAAACCTCCAGAGACATGGGCTTCATCAGAAACGAGGCCCTTCCCCAAAACTGTTGATCCATTTAGGAAACATGAAAAGATGGGAGCTCTGTGTACAGACTGATCCATGTGAGGGGGGGGTACAGTGTCCATGTTAAAGGGGGACGTACTTGGGCTTGTCCCGTGGCTCTCGGTTCTTGGCGTGTTTGGTGCTGATGGACAGAACAGAGGAGCTTTTCTTACTCGACGTGTGTGAGGGGTGAGAGAACGTGGAGTGAGACTGCGCCGCGTTGTGGTCGAACTGCATCAGACAGAAGATCAGATCTGTGGGGACCAACTGGAACTCGTACGGGGGGTTGGTGATCACATACCTGGGGGACACATACACATTTTTTTTTTAAAGAAATCTGAGGGTTAAAAGTTATTTTAGGATTATGGTCTCGAGTTGAGGAACCCTAAATGCTGGAGACTAATTAAAAAACTGTTCATTCAGTACTGCAGTGACACAGATGTAGAGGTGCAGGCGTGTTAGTGGAATAGCCACCACGCTAATAAATGCTGCTCTGTCCATGTCCTGATTATCAGAGAACAGAGGAAAGGGGATTAAGAGTCTGTCGAGACACAGGTGGACTACAGGTGGTGCTGATGAGTATATATGGAGGTGTATCTAATAAAGTGGCCAGTAAGTGTACGCATATTAGCTGATGAGGATTAAACTGGTGGAGAAAGATTATAATCATTGTATTTCAATGTTGAGTTTCAGGTAATGTTGCTGTTCACTGCTTGTGTTGGAACTATAGGTGGCACTATCGCTTACCGTTTGGTGCACTGACTTGGCGCGCTTAGATGGGCGTCCCGTAAACGGTAGATACCAAAACACAGCATGTTGTAGGTCTTTAACGCCTTGCAGAATAAATCGCCGTAACATCCGCCTTCCTGCAAATCAAAAAGTTAATACAGCACTTTTAAAACTCCTCTGTAAACAGTTTGAACTCCACCCCAGTTTGACATTAACCCCCAATTATGGTCTGATGTTCCAGTCCGAGGTGCAGTGAAGATGGTAAAACCTTCATCTGTGTGTTATTATCTTGGACCCACTTCTTTACATCAGAACACACGTTCTCCTGAGCTGCTGTGTCTCAGACAGGAAGCAGAAACCGCTAGAACAATCTGTGTTGGTTCTCATGGTGCTTACCCCGAGTTGGGCAAAGGGTCCATCATATAGAGCCAGCTGTGCCACCCGACACCGGTCTCTGTTGGCGAGGGTCTTTGTGTCGCTATAGCCACCACGCAGCGCATTCTCCTCAGCCAACAGACCCTCCAGCTCTGGAGTGGCTCCGCCCGTCACCAGTGTTCGTATTAATGTCAGGATGTTATCGTTGAAGTAGGTCTGAGAACCAGGAATATAATGACGATAATACTGTGTTATTACAGTTTGTGAATATACAATTTAAAAAAAACTCAAGTTTACTTTAAAAATGTAAAAGTTCAAGTAAATTGATCGAAAAGCCTGAGGTCGCTCTGGAAATGCCAGGAAGTTAGTGCAAGATGTCACTGGTAGAATTCAGTGAATAACGGTGCTATGAAACGGTGGAATGACTGAGTCAGACCGTGAACGTTCCAGCGCTGGTTCGTCAGATTCAGAAGATATTTTTTAAATAGATGAAGAGAATGAATCTGCAGTGACTGTGGGGAGTGCTGTCTTTAATAACAACATTCAGCCATCTAGATTTGAGTCAGAGGTAGAAGAGACCACGAGAGGGCAACAAAGCACAACCTGAGCCAGTCATTAGAACTGGGAATTCTGACTGGTAGGAAGCGGCCTCTTAAACACCTCTCGTTAACTTCTTTACATGTCTATACTGTTGGAAAAGCATGCGGTTATGGTGACGCGGCAGCCTTTATGTGTGCGGCCTTTATATGCCGCGGCAAGAGAAAACGCCATTGTACAAGAACAGGAACTTTGGCAGGTTCCATCAGCAGTTTGATGGTTAATAATATCTGTAATAAAGCCTGTTCCTATTCCAGCCATTGTGCGAGTCCCACATTCCACATCCCATAATTGTGTTAGTCGTCTGGCACGAAGTGAGTTTTTTTGTGTGTTTTATGTTCTTTACTTTTATTGTGAAAATCTGTGATCTTTCGGTCATTTGTGCATGGGGGCGCCACTGTACACTGAATTGCTGCAGCCCAAAAACCACACCCCTTTTTGTCATTTTGCACATTCAGTTTATCTGCAACTTCTCAACTTGTTCTCCACCTTCTGTCACACATGATGCATATACAAACTCCAAGGACCACGGGGCGTGGCTAAATGAAAGACCATTAACACTAGGTTGACTGAAGATTTAAGGTTGTCATGACAAACACTAATACTAATACAATACTGTCTCTGTATATATGATTTATGAATGACTATCTGATATTTACGTCTCTTATTTTGAATGAATGAAATCAGGAAGCATGCGAACGCTGCTTGGCTTCCAGTATAAAACGTTAATGCAGCAGCGTGCCATGAGCTGTAAAAGCTGAAACCACAGGTAATTTTCTTACACTAACATTTTGTGAGCTTCTCCAACACCAACACTACACAAACGGGGGATGGAAAGGTGTTTGCCTTAGACGCACTACGGCTTATTAGTATAACAATAGACACTAAGTGACAGTAGCGGGGGTCCGAGGAACGCTGCGCGCACACACGGCGAAAATTCCTTAAATTTGGAGGGAAAATAAAACTAACCATCGATAATCAAGTTAGAAACTCAATTTATGTATTTTACATTAGCTGCTGCTTAGCCTTTAACACAGGAGTTCCTGATTAAGTGGTACATCCTGTGGGCAAGTTCCAGCAGACATTAACCTGAACTAATAAGCCACGGGGTCACCTGTTTCCTTCCTCTGTGTCTAAGGTGTGTTTCTGCATTTCTATTTAGCTGTGTGTGCAGTTAAGTAGAACTCACAGCACTCATCAGTGAGTCCAGCACGCTGACGGCAAAGGCGGTGCCACAGGCGAAGGGCTGAGTGAGGTAGAGCTCTGTGTCTGGATCGTCGTCATCATCCTGATCCAGGAACTGTACGTTGGCGTCGTTCACTGCACACAGACGTAAGTGTTGTGTAAATATACACCAGCTAAACAACAGATCTAGACTGTTCAGTCATTCTCACAAAGGCCGGGATAGGACCGTACAAAGCACAATGACATGAATATCTCGTATCATTTCATTGTGATTTAAAAGTTTAAAATGGGTTGGACCTGAGTCACTTTCGTGTTGATAATGTGAACCTAGAACCTAGAGCTCATTGGTCCCTCCTGATGACATCATCAGGTGATGATGATGAGGCTTTGTACAGGATGAAGATATATCTCTAATGTTTTTAATTATATATATTAGATGGTAAAATATTTTAAACAACAACAATGCTTTAAAAAAAATGCGAAACATTTGGTTTGAAAGAATGACATCATGCCTAATGACCCCCGTTTTTAACCAGTAAAAAGCAGAGGTGTCCACATACTTTAGTCAGTGTTTATGGATTGTGTGTTTGAGTCTCACCGAGTTCTGTGATCATTGGAATGTTGATTCCGCTGCTTTTGTCCTGTCTCACACACACCGCATTCAACAGTCTGTCTGATTTAGCTGACAGAAGACAAGACACACACGTTTGTATCCAGCATCAGTGCAGACTCACATTCTGAGTGTTCAGTGCACACAGTTGCGCTGCTGATAAACTACCAATCTGCATCACCCATCAAGGTCGTGTTTAACCTTAACTTGATTTTTGGGTACATTTAAGTTTGCATGTTCTCCCCATGTCTGTATTGAGTTTTCTTTAAACATGTACCTGTAAGTGTAAATGTATTGGTACTGCGAGCACCGTCTAAAAACACCAGTGTAGAACATGCAAACTCACACATAATGGACCCATGACATGGATTGTGTCTGCTATCCTAAATGCAATGTGTGTGTTTACCGATCTCTGTGATGATGGGAATATTGGTGCTGATGGAGGATTGACGTTCCAGATAATGAATAGGACTGTTATCAGGTGATGGTCTATCCATACCAGGGGGCGTGAAACCTAGACACACACACACACACACCAATTATATCAGATCAATATTACTATCTTAACCTGAATTTAACATCCGAATTTTACTTGGATGAATAAAGTATCTAACATTTTATTAGATTTGTGTGTGTGTACCCTGTGAGTTCGCCTGCAGAAGGCCGATGCTGTCGTCAAACTGCATGGATTTGATGTTGAGTGAAGCGAGGATGCATTCCTTATCCTGCAGGGAGGTGTCGTCGATGTTGTTCTGATTGGCTGACAGGATCACGCACATGTCACACAGGTTGATGTTCACAGCCCTCAGATCCGCCCTGCTCAGAGGAGAGCCCTATACGCACATACACATTCATATAAAGCTTTCTCTTAAAGCAGCATTACAGTATATTCTTATTTCACTGATTTGTTATTTATTTTCAGAAAATAAAACTATTATTCATTAAATAAAAACTTGGTCATTTAAGAAAAAATTATGCCGTTTTTTTTGCAACAGCTACATTTGTATCCAGGTAATCTCTGAAAAGCCTAATCAACCAATCAGAGCTAAATAAATGTTTCTGCCTTAGGCATGTGTCCAAGGTCAGGTGTGAGATGGGAACATTCAAACGTAAACCTTATTTCGCTTTAAAGCCACTTTATGTAATTTTTTCACTTTTCTGAATCTGATCGGACTCAAGGTGATGCTGAGTTTAAGGTGCAGCACCACCACCATCCTGCGCTTGCTCAACACTTTAATAAACACAGAACTCACAGGTAGGATGGAGACTTTGGGGAAGTTGTGGAGCGTCTCCCACTCCCTCTTCAGATACTCCAGTGAGCCCACGAAGACGATGTGTTTGAGCTCGTGGTAGTGGAAGTTGCTGGCTCTCAAGGGCATCACCAGGTTCCTCAGACCGACCACTGCTGACTTCACATCTCCAAAAACGCACACCACCACATGACCGCTTAGAACAGTCATAGCCGCCTCACTCCGGGTCTGAGAACCAATCATATGTGCAGAATGTTCTCACACAATAAAATCAGTACCTGCATAAACAAACTCCCAACCTTCTAACTTACCAGTATGACCTTCTCTATGTCTTTGGCCGGACACCAGTGAAACATTCCGGTGAAGTCGTATCTCTTTACATTGTCATCCATGGTCTCCATCTGATCGTGGCTGGGGATCAGCACAGGTTCATGTCTGCAGAGAGAAATATGGATGAGAACTGACTACGTTCACACCTACAGTGAAGCTCTGGACTACAGAACGCAAGTATAAAACTACTAGGTCCAGCCGTATGGTAACCAGGGCTGCTGATATAACGCAGCAAGGTACGAGAGGGCGTGGCATTAATGTGAAGAGGTGTTATTAGGCCCGATGCAAAGCAGAGTACAGTTACGCCTCAATTCTCTTAATGCTTTTATAAAAAAAATATAATAATAAAACAAGGTTCGATTTATAAATGAGTTTATTGAAACAAAATTGTTAATAATCTGGTCTTTCGCGACGTAATCTAGTCCGGTTTTTTAAGTAAATGCTAATTGCTGAGTACTGCTATGCTTCACTGTAATCTAGTGGCCAAATTACAAAATGCAGGTTTTAAAAAACATGTATATCTCACATTGATACGAATGTGAAGCGCTCAAAGGTGTGTCAATTATGTCACGGCTGGACAAATGCTCAGCCAATCAGATTTAAGGAGCAGAAACAGTAATTACAAAGAACAAGGTCCTAAGCTAATTTATTCAGTATAAACATGAACTGCTCAATCCTGACATTTTACTGTAATGACTAACGCCAAAATAAAGGAAACCTTATTGTCCGCGCGGCTCTGTTAATGCGACGATGACGCAACACTGGCATTATGTTCTCACCGGATGTTTTTTGGAGAGCAGTTGGGAGAGGTTCTCAGTCCTCCATTGCGCTGCTTTTTCTTTGGAGAGAGGGTCGACTGAGGCAGGACTGGCGCCTCCATCGCTATGAACAATCAACATAAAAACATTTACCATGTCACATGATTGGGAGACAAACTCGACAACGTGATCAAACACAAAGCAGCTGTAACTGCATGGAGATCGTGAACATCAGGTGACCTCAATCTTCCATCATTAGTATTGAGAATGGACAATAGAGTGATCTGTGATTTTAACATGGTTGTTGGCACCAGGCAAGTTAATCTGAACAGTTCCATAACTACAGCAGGTTACATTCCTTTAAATCTGTATTAAAACCTCCAGATTCTCATAAGAATCATAAAACAGAAAGTGCATAGAGAATATGGTGGAACTTACTGGCTTTAATGTATCCATTATAGCTACTTTTAGCTGCAGAATGAGAAGAGAAGATGAAGTTCAGTTGACTGAAGTGATGAGAAGCTCAGAGTTACTGAAGCCAATGTAAATAAATCATTAACAATAAACTGCAATGATACATGAAACTAAGGACATGCAGAAGCTCTACAGTATCTATTGAACATGGACACGGCTACAGGATGCCACACCCGCACTACGTCACCACGTAGCAGCTTTCCAACTGGTGCAGCGAGAATAGCTGGGACTTACAGGGGCGTAAAGAGGTGGAGATATCATTAAGAGAGGTGGGAGAGAGACGCGGGTCACACGACGGGGTCTCCACGTGACTACGAAACATGCATGAGCACCTGCGCCCAGCCTCGCTGCAATCTAAACAACATGCCAGACGTGTTCGGCGGCCAGCAGTCATCTGAGCTAAAGTCATCATTGTGAGGAAGAGGAGAAGGAAATGGTTAAAGGAAAAATTATTGATCCTCCCTTCTAAAAGCTCCCGATGAACTTCAACACATCTGTTAACTACAAATCTGAAATACTGTTTGGAAGGTTGTCAGAAGGTCACGAGGTCACGAATATCTAATATTACTAATACGTTAATTAAAATGCAGTCCAAAAAAATTCACATTTAGACTTTTGCACTAAATCAACTTTACTCACAATACGTCACTGTGGGAGGTTCCAGTGATGGCGGAGAAGAAAAAATAAAAAATGGTTAAAACTATTTTGAATTAAACACCAACTGACCACCGACTGATGATCAACACTTAATGTATTTTAATTTTCTTTTAGATGTTTCAGAATAAAACAAATCTGCCAGACAATTAGAAATTACAATGTTCCAAAATAACTGTAATGTAAAGGCTCAGTTACTTACGCCGCTTGCAGCCACACTTCTTTATCCGTTTAGGGTCTGTGACATCATCATGACAGGCTTTACAATAATAAAGGGCCCTGATGAGAGGGAATGTTAAAATTTATCCACTTTATCCATGAAAACCTTCACTAATCTGAGCTACAGTCATGTGTAAAACTTGAAGGCCACATTAAAAATAAATCCACCGGATCATTATACAGTGACATTTCCTCGGTCTCCTGAATCGTTTGATAATTTAAACTGTGGACGATGAATGATCTCAATACTTTGATCTTGTTCTGAGGAAGACTCTCTTTGATCTGACTGATTTTGGTTTTCTCATTAAGTTCAATACTAAGGGCTGAACCATGACACATTCTTACTTGATATAAACCCAACCTTTGGTGGATTCTCCTCCTATCTTAAATCTTGATGACCTGACAATTTACCATGTGCGTCTACCCTGTTTCCCAGAGGCTTCTATTAATTTTTGCTGCCAAAGATGCACTAGGGCTTATTTTCAGGGGATGTCTTATCTTTACATAAAGAATTTACATTTATTGTTGAACAAAATAAAGAACATTTATTATATAAAGTACAGTATTTGTACAGTAGCAGGATATTGCTGCTTCCGGCCACCAGGGGAGCTCACCACAGCACAAAATCTTTGCTAGGCCCTATTTCCAGGGAACGCCTTATATGTAGCAATTCAGCGAAACCTTTACTAGGTCTTATTTTCGGAGAAGCAAAGTAGACGCTCACAGTTTAATAGTGTCAGCATTTATGTTAAATAAATAAGAAGCTAAGCCTCCTTCAGTACCTCTTTACTTCTTTGGCGTCGCTGGCGATGAAGAACCCCAGTGTCCCCTCCTGCATCTTGACGTGATTGCCTGGATTAATCAGCGTCCTGGAACCCAAACAAAGCAACATGCCGGTCATGTGAGCAGTATAAATGTTTATTTCAGTTGGATCTGTTTATATTTGCATCAGACTCTTTGCTTCAGCATGGACAATAACAAACCAATCAGATGCTGGATAAATGAGCTGAGCTCAGGTCATATGATCAGATCCAGACACTCACCTGCTTTCCCTCTGATCTGTTTTATACTCGATGGCTATCAGCAGAAGCTTCAGTTTCACGTAGCATAACCTGTAGATGAAAAACATGGTCTCATGATCAGATCGGAGCGTCTTCTTTTAGCGTTTAACCCTTTATTATCCAGGTGGCGCCACAGCAACGACCTTGCATATTAAACTTGGCCAAGTGTTTTACGCCGGATGAAGACACACAGATTTTGGGGACAATTTAGAGCAGCCAATTCACCTTAAACCCATGTTTCTGGACTGTGGGAGGAAACCCACGCAGACACAGGGAGAACTACAAACAGATCAGGATTCGAACCAGGAATCCCCCAGTGCTGGGAGGAGAACATGCTAACCACCATGTCACCGTGCCCCCCAATCAGATCCCTACTGTCTGTAATTATACCTTCTTGTAATTAGTCCTGCGTCTTTTTATGAAACTGCCATAAATTAAATTTTATATACATGTTGGATTAACGTTGCTTTAAAGACCTGTAATTAATGAAGGTGTGAGTTATTACAATTTTTTTATTACTTTAATAATGAATTTTGGTTAATTTGTATCAGAATTGTAATTCTATAGAATAAGATTTAATAATTTGGGCATATTTATTGCCACACCTGTTCTCAGTCAAGACATTACTTAAATAGGACCAGCCTGACAAAGTGAAGTCCACCAAAAAATCCTTAAAAGCTACACATTAGAATCAGATTTATTTTGCCAAGTATGTTACACACACAAAGAATGTGGTTTCGGAATGATGCTGTCTCTCAAGTTACATTACAATACACTTTACTGTACAGTGTGCAAAATACATTAATAGGCAATAACATTATTTGTACAGATTAGTCTATATGCAGCGCATTCTCAGCTATTTATGAGCGTTATTGCATGAGGAAAAAAGCTGTGAGTGTCTTGTGGTTTTTGTATACAGAGATCTTTATCGTCTGCTAGACGGAAGGAGTTAAATAAATTGTGCCTGTAATGATTTTTTCTGCCCGTTTCCTGGTTTTAAAAGTGTACAAATCCTGCAGGGTCGGCAGAGGAGTACCAATGATGCAGAGATCCAAAGAAATTCAGGAACAATTGAAAAAGAAAGTAATTGAGATCTATCCGTCTGGAAAGGGTTATAAAGCCATTTCCAAAGCTTTGGGAATCCAGCAAACTAAGCCATTATCCACAAATAGCGAAGACATGGAACCATGTTAAACTTTCCCCAAAAGTGGTCAGCCACCAAAAATTACCGCAAGATGGCAGCGATGACTCAGTTAAGGGCAGAGTTCATGCCTTCACCAACAGAAAGATACTGGGCACAAATGGCCTGCATGGACGAGTTCCAAGAAAAAAACAACTGCTGAGCAAAAAGAACATTAAAGCTCGTCTCAATTTTTCCAAAATACATCTTGATGATCCCCAAGACTTTTGGAAAAACATTCTGTGGACCGATAAGACAAAAGTTGAACTCTTTGGAAGGTGTGTCCTATTACATCTGGCGTAAAAGAAACACAGCATTTCAGAAAAAGAACATTATACCAACAGTAAAATATGGCGGTGGTAGTGTGATGATCTGGGGCTGTTTTGCTGCGTCAGGACCTGGAAGACTTGCTGTGATGCATGGAACTATGAATCCTGCTATCTACCAAAAGATCCTGAAGGAGAATGTCCAAACATCTGTTCATGACCGCAAGCTGAAACATACTCGGGTTCTGCAGCAGGACAATGATACAAAACACATCAGAAAGTCCACCTCTAAATGGCTGAAGAAAAACAAAATTAAGACTTTGGAGTGGTCTAGGCAAAGTCCTGACCTGAATCCTATTGAGATGCTGTGGTATGACCTTAAAAATGCTGTTCAAGCTCGAAAACCATCTAATGTAACTAAATTTGAAAAATTCTACAAAGATGAGTGGGCAGAAATTCCTCCAGAACGCTGTAAAAGACCCATTGCAAGTTCTCGCAAATGCTTGGCTGCAGTTATTGCTGCTAAAGGTGGCCCAACCAGTTATTAGGTTGAGGGGCAATCATTTTTTTACACAGGGCCATGTAAGTTTGGATTTTTTTCTGCCTTAATAATAAACACCTTTATTTACAAATTGCATTTTGTGTTTACTTGTGTTTTCTTCGACTACTGTTTAAATTGGTTTGATGTTTCGAAACATGTGTAACAAAAATGCAAAAAAACAGAAAATCAGGAAGGGGAAACACTTTTTCACACCACTGTTAATGTATAAAAGTATTACTCACTCGCAAATCACAGGGAAGGACAAACCCACAAATGCACTGGACAGATACTCAGTGTACATCTCATTGGCTACTCCTTCCAGGTAATACTTCTGCCATGTGTCCTCCTCAATCTGAATATAAATAAATCAATAATAAATAAACCTGAAAGTTAAACCAGTAGTAGTCCTAACACGCACACACATTTAGTCATTTATCTGTGTGATACTCCTCCAGCATAGCAGTTCTCCAGATGCATCATCATATAATTTAATTTTATATATGCACATTGATTCATAAAGATAATGTAACAGAATCTTTTACATTAACACTCAACTCTGCAAAAGGATGAAAACTGCTGCAAACCCCATGCATCACTAGTTATTTTAGGGTAAAGTTGTTGGTACCAGATGAGCTGACATAAAATATTCATAACTGCTGATCTACTGGGATTTAAATATTCAAAATTCTCTAAATTAGCGTCATGTATAGCCTGCGGGTGTGCTACAATGACAGAATTAAATGTCAGATTAAATAAGCGTCTGATAAATGTAGATCTGTAGACTGAATACATTTCTTTACAGCTTCTGCTGTACACTGAAACAAGTAGGTAGGGTATGTAGGTAAGGTAGGAAAAGGTAGGTTAGGTAAGGTAAGTGGATATGGAAATTCAAGGCATCCAGCAGCTTTACCATATTGCACAAAATAAAGCAACAAACTTAGACATAGAAATACAAAAGTATATAAGTACAAAGTAGAAAAGCATAAATATTTAGCTAAAACCACTGCCAATGCATGTGTATTCTGAAATAGAAGCACCTTAATATAGGACCTCATAGAGAACAGGTTGGCCAGCATGGTGGACAGACCCTGAGCCAGGCAGCTCTGAGCAATGAAGCCCAGCTTCAGTTCAGCCAGACAGATGGCATCATCACCCTCCTTCCAGTTCCAACTGGGGATGTTCAGAAGGTGAGCCTGAAACAAACACACGTCTGATCCACTGAACACACTGCGACATCCAATCTCTTATCCACAGACATCAGTTACACCAGAACTTACCAATAAAATCAGTCACTCGTACTATAGCAGACAGGTACAAAGTCCGGCCCATGGCCTAATCACGGCCCGCAAAATCAATCTGGTGTTATTTATGGCCCGCCAGAATAAAGAAATCATATATTCTACTCTGTACAATGACAATAAAGCTTAATCTAATCATTCATTATCATCCGATAATGAATTACAAGGGTCATGCGAGGGATTGGGCAGATACACCCAGGACAGGGTGCCAATCTATCACCACGTACACACTTACTCACACACTATATGGGGCAATTTAGAGCATTCAATTTAACTTAAATCCGTGTTTTTGGACTGTGGGAGGAAACTCACATGGACACAGAAAGAACACGGAAACTCCACCCAAATTGGTGTGGAGCACCACTCAAATATATTTTGCCTCTGCCTTTCAGAACTGCGTGGCTTTTGATTATTTATCATCAGCCTGCAATAAGCACAAATGCACTACAAAAAAATCTGTGTACATAAACACAAATCAAGAATAATGTACATGAATCACTTAAAATGATCTGCAAATATAGTGAGTAAACTTATCCTAAATAAAGTTTTTCAAAGTTGCATTAGAAACACTGCAAGACAAGACATTTTTTTAAGGTTTTTTGACTTTGACTTTTTTTTATTTTTTGCAGTGTGCACCGGACCCCGCACATCGACTGTTTTTTTTAAAGTCAACAACACGAACGTAACAGAGGAGATGCTTACATTTTTAGTTTGTTGTCTGACTGTTCAGATCTGAAAGAATTGTCTTTAGAGTTGTTCATGCCTGAGAGGTTTAAATTTAGTTACTCTGTTGTTAAGAAACATTAAAACTGGTTAAGCACAGTGTGTCTTTTAATATAACTTTGTGGTGAAAACATGTCAGAAGGAACTATTGGCCCCTGGGACTCTTCATTTAGTAAATTTGGCCCTTTTTGCAAAACGTTTGCTCCATGTAATGAACTTTAGCGCCCCACACTGCAGACCAGGTGTTCCTTTATTAAAAATGTGATTTAAATCAAAGGAATATGTAGGTTTAACCTTATTGTGGTACTGTAGCATCTGAGTGATGATGCGGATCTTGGGGTGGTAGTTCTTGATGGATATCACTCTGCAGAAACAAAGGTGGGTGCATGTTTCAGTACCAGGCTTCAGAACCAGAGCCAGGTCAGTGAACAGAATTTTTTAAATAGTAGCTTACACAATTATTTTTTATAAAGTAAAATTTGAGGGAATTACAGACTGCAGGTGGGTGGAGTTAAAGCACCAGGTCATAAACACATCTGGTATTTATATCCTCACTCTGCTGCGTCCGCTCATGTTTTACTGACGGACGCTTTTATAACGCAAGTTAAATTAGTAACCGTAAGAACAGTCCTGCTGCTAGTTTTCAGTTAGCAGTACCAATCAAATAAAAACCTCCTAATGTTTGTTATTAGCTCGAGTTATACCTCAACAGGTTCTCACCTCATAATGTTGGAGGCATCTTCAGCATCTGGATCGGCGCAGTATTTATTAGCTAAAATCAAACAGGCGTCTGCTGATTCAATCTACAGCAGACAGAACTGAGTAAGTACTGAAAATGATTCTTTAATTATTCGTTTGATGTGAAAATAAACATTTAATGCAAATTAAGAAACACACAAAACTAAGATAACAGGGAATGCGGCAAAGATCTTCACCCCAAGTACCCAGAAGTAATAAAAGTTCCTTATTAAAGGCCTAATTAGATCCATTTATCCATTATTCATTTATTCATTATCTTTTTCTTAATCTTCTTGGATGGGCATGGGTTATTCCCCATGCCCATCCAGAGGAGAACGCTTTGGGTGCTGGGCAAATACACCCAGAACAGAGTGCCAATCTATCGCTGGGCACACATGCACTCACACAGACTATATGGGGAAATCTAGAGCTATCAATTTACCTTGAATCCATAAATTGTGGACTGTGGGAAACCCATGCACACCGGGAAAACATGGAAATTTCACCCAGATTGGGATTCAAACCTGAACCGTGTCACTCAGACCAAGAAAATGTTCATATAAGTTCATGAATTCAGCCCTCCACCCCTCCTTTATTCCACAATTAACATGTTTTGCACATCCAGTGAATAAACCTGCTTCCCCCCACACCCCCACCACCAACACACATTACTTTAAAATTAATCACTAGCACGTTTTTCAGCAGCAGCATCAGCAGCTGGAAACCCACAGGGAGAACATGCACACTGCACTATGTCTGCCCTGTCCAAGGATCAATCAAGGAGTCTCTCGTACCTTGACTCGAGCCAGATCATGAGGGTTTAAGACAGAGCCCTGGTAAAACTCGACCTGAGTGAAGTGGCGCTTAAATAAGGCTTCCAGCTCAAGATTAGGGGAAATACTGCAGAACACAGACAGGAAGTTAATTCTAATAAACTTTACAACTAAACAACATGCACTGACATGCGTTGTCAATCATTCATACTTACTTATGAAGAAAAACTATTTCTACATTAACATCATCCCTGTCCTTGTGAAGGAAGTCTTTGAGGAAGTTGGAGACACTTTCGAGAGTGATGTGACCACAGACCACGATGTGCCTGAAAATCACATTTAATAAATCATCAGAATCACCGCAGCCAAATCATAATCATTGTCCCTCTCAGAAGAAATCACTCATATCCATGATTTATGCACAACTCATGGCTTTAGATGTTTTTTATTCTCTTAATAAAATTAAAAGTACTGGGGATCATCAGCTGGTCTTTGTCTTTATGGAGCCATATAAAGTTTGAGTATTCTGTGTGCAAGGCTTCAATTGATTTAATTTAAAGATTTATACAGGGTTCAAAGATCTAAATTTCATTTGGCTAAATTATGTTAGTGACAGTTGCGCAGAGGTAACAGTAAGTAACAGAGTAAATGTACTTTGTAACTGTACTTAAGTATTTTTAGGTATTTGTACTTCACACACATTTCTTTACTTTTTACCTCTACTTGCTACATTTCAAGTAAAATACCTGTACTTGTAACTCACTACATTTTCTAAACAGGTTCATTACTTTATTCGTTGTTTTTATCACTTTCGCTCATGATGAAGTTCAATCAGAATCCTGCTGGATGTCAACAGGCGGGAGGAAGTGGAGCGTAAAGATGATGGGCAAAAACCAAAAATGTAATCATACTTTCATCTTTTACTTTCGTAATTATTTGACAATATACTTGTATTTTTACTTCAGTAAGGGACTTCAGTATTCTGCCACCTCTGCTGGTGTGAGAGACATAATGCCACACCATGCAATTTGAGTTACATGTATGTATATTTTTGAATTATGTCAAAGACTTTGAGTGTCAGAGTTAACACAATTTTTTTTTATTGCAATATCTGATTGCTCTGCTAACGTGTCCCCACCCATTACCGTCCAACCTGATATTCTTTTGTTTACATGCTTATTAGCAAAATGGTGCATTTTGTTGTCATAGAAGTCCTCAAAACCGCCCTTGACTGCATCATGGCTTCATAATCTTTTACACTTTCGAGGACTAGAAAAGATTAGGTATAAAACTAAAGGTGACGTGGTTGTTTTCTTTGAGTAATAGAACCCTTTTCTTACATGTTTGAAATGCATTTCAGGTTATGCTAGCAGATTGACTCCTGCTCATTTATTTATTTTTATCCCCACTTTCTATTTTTTCCCTTCTTTTTCTTTTCTCTTGTATTAATTAAAAGTTCTGACTTTGTGCATGTAGCAATTATTCTATCAGGTTGGTTCCTTAAATAAATACATAAATAAATAATATTTCACCAAGTTTGCAATTAAGACAAATAAAAAATAAATACTGCAGCTCAATGCATTCAGATGCTCCAGTGCTTGATAAGTAGAGACCCAACAGACCGATGGGAGCCGACAGGCAGATGGGCTACAATGGCTTTTAAAAAAAATGTTTCTATATTTTGTTTTTTTTGAACTTCTGTTAAGTGTTTTTGTAAACGACAATTATGTAAATAAAACTACAGCTGGTCCAAAAGTCTGTTTTTTTTTAACAAAACAAATTTAAACAAATTTAATTAAAAAAAATAAAAATAAAAACAAAAATAAGAAAAAAATTTTTTTTTAATTAATTAAAAAAAAAAATCACCTAAAAACTCAGATCAGGGTGGGGAGGACTAACAGCTTTTGCAGTCTACATGTTTTCAGAACCACAAAAACACAAAAAGCTACGCAAGTACAACACTGAAACAACACTAAAAGCGACGTGAGCCTTCACTGAACACAGAAAGCAATTTCCGAACAACTGATACACTGACCAACTTTAATCTCACAGTACTAGCTGAGTGGTTCCTGTTAAAGAAGGTTCCTCCATGTTAGGAGTGGTTCTCTGCTGCTGTCCCTCTGACTAAATCGTATGGACTCAAGGATCCAAAAAGTTTGTATTTTTAATTCTTAATTTAACCATTTAGTTTAATTCTGGTTCTTTGTTTTAACCACTTTAATTTTGTCTGTGCACGGTGTAAACGTTTGACTTTGGATTACTAGAATCTGGAATTGGACCATTTAAACAAAGAAAATTAATGAAAAAAATCAAAGACTTTTTTTTATACTTAGAAAATCTTGGAATTATGATGTTAAGAATTAATAATAATTAATAATTCAAATTAATATTACAATCTTCATGGCCAAAAGTATGTGGGGAGCTGGTCTCTGAGTTTGGGTCAGAACCAGAAGTGTGGACACCAGGTAGACGAACACATTGGGACAAGCCTCTTACTTCAGTCCCATTACACCAGGGGGAACAGTACTCATACATTTGGTCATGTAGATAAAGTCAAACTTAAGGCGTGATCAGGGTTCGTTTTTAAATATGAGGAGTCAGGAACCCAGATCAGGTAAAAGTCTGACTCCGCCTTTTATTTAAAACGAAACCCGAATATGCCCCCACAGTGTCTTTATAACCAGTTAACACTCGGAACCGTGCATAAGGTCTCTAGAACAAGGAATGCTGAGATCCTGTAGCTGGGACTTACTTCCGGCCTTGAGTCGAGTTATACGTCCCGCCGTATTTCTGCCGATTTAGGATGAGGGCGGCAATTTCAGGAACGTAGCGAGCGAACATGGCCTACATGCACGAGACAAAACAAAACAAAGAGGAGGCATGCAGATGGGACCACGTTCCACACACAGTACTTACTTCCTTCCATTTACGGCACTATAGGAACCGCCATATTTCTTGCGGTTCCCTATTAATTCTATGATTTCAGGGACGTAGCTGGCAAACATGGCCTGAGGAAAGGACAGAAGACAGGAGAAAGGACACTACAAACATTAAAGGAAAGACACAGGTCTTGATAAAGTAGATGTAGGTCATGAAGATGGAAGTGTTAGAGAGCGAGGGAGTGAAGCAGAGCTGTTTCCATTTCAGGGTTTCAGAGTTTGGAACGTAAAGATTAATACAGCAGGAGGATCCTCAGAAGCCATGTTTGATCAAACAAATACTCAGAGTAGAGCTGAAGTGGTAAACACTGCCTGGTGGTCCCAGAAGTGCAACGGTACGTTGTAGTCATGAGCCGTTCAGTACTGGCCACACGGTTTAGTATGCAACCAAATGTATAATGGTACGGAATGCATGAAGACAAATTACTAAAGTTAAAGAGGCGAGCTCTACACCCGAGCAGAGTTGCACCTCAGCTGTAAACAGCGCTAAGCCTGCCAAGCTGTGTGTAGCTCAGTAGAGTCGGAGTATAGAATGCGGGTCTAAACGATGCGTGGAAATTACATACACTGCCTTATTCAACTTAGCCGTGCGGAAGGAGTTTTAAGTTGCTGTGATTTACAGCAGTACTGAAGCAGCGCGGGTAGTGACGTATGTTTTTGGAAACATTTTGAACGTGCTAACACAGATTTACCGGAATCATCCACATCGATAACCAGAGCTTATAAAAACAATCTCTACTACTTTTTATACTTTTTCGACAATCCTACAATCGTTTTCATGAGTTAACCTGCCCGCGCTTAATCCTGCACCCCTCTTGAGGTAAAAACCAACCAAGATCAAAACAAATCCATTACTGAAACAATGAGCATGTTCAGTAATCCCCCCACATATCGAGGAGGCTTGGTTCCAGAGACCCTGCCATGTAGCTGCATTATAATTAATTCATTTATTTATTATCTTGGCACACACTCACTCACACAGTCATAAACACAAACACACTATGCGGGGCAATTTGGAGCATTTAATGTACCTTGAATTCATGTTTTTGGACAGTGGGAGGAAACACATGCAGACACAGGGAGAAAATGGAAACTCCACCAAGATCAGGATTTTAACCGGGAATCGAGAGGCGAACATGATAACTACTAAGCCAAAGTGCCGCCACGGCATTATAATGAATGTAATAATTTATATGTTTATGCGGTCATAAACCCCTCCCACACTCTTATAAACATCGCATATGCAATTAAAAGCTTTCCAACCACTTAAATCTATGGAAATTTAGCAACATACACTGGAGATCAAAATTAGAGAACAATTCAAGAACACTTGATTTTTTCAGAAATAATGCACTCTTCATTGGTCA
>JAOUQT010217229.1:0-29541 GCA_025769995.1 Xyliphius kryptos
ATATATTAACTGTGCTCATAAATTTAAAAAGTTTAAAAAAAAAGTTATAATATATAGACATCACTCACTCAACATAAAAGATTTGACCCTTGTCATCAGTTTCCTGCTCCCATCCATATGGTAGCTCTGCGGGAAAAATATCATGGATCAGTGTAATCAGTGAAGTTATGAATATTGTGCATTCTTTATTTCTAGAACATTTGGAAGGTTTCTAAAACTGCAATTGAAACCAAACACTGTATTCTGCATTATGGAGGTGCAATTGATTAATCTGCCACAACTGCATGATATCGGTATTTTGTTAATATGAATTCACATCTCTACCATTAAGAATAAAGAAAACTACCTAAAAAAGTGTAACAATTTATAATAAAAAATTAAATAAAATATAATAAACTCACCTCCTGCACAGCGTTTCTTCTTTCCAGTTTTAGGATGCTCCCACTGCGTCTTCATCTCCTCATGGCTGGAATGGAAGTTAAGGAAATGGATTAATTTCTGTCGTAGTATTACAGTGGTAGCAAGAAGGAGGTGATGTGATAACAAAGCGGCACTCGTAGGCTTGTGGTTAAGGAACCAGCTTGTGGTTAAGAAACCAGCCTTGCAAGCTGAAAGTCCCTGGTCCAATTCCCAGACCCACCAAGTACAATGGCTGATGACTTGGGCAAGGCACCCAACCCCAACTGCCCTCTGGGTGCAGTGTACAGGGCTGCGCACCGCTTCAGGAACATGTGCTCACCTCACTAGTATGTGTAAATGTATGTGTTTCACTGCACAGATGGGTTAATTTGCAGAGGACAAAATCCTCTGTGTGTAAAAGCTCTCATTATCACTTTGAACAGTTGGAAAACCTTTGCTGGCATTAAAATTAGTACAAAGTTTCATACAAATCTAACTTTTCCAAGCACAATGCCAAATATCAGATAAAGAAGTGTGAAGCACTTCGCCATTATTTTCTGGTCAGTGAAAGCATGTTCTGTGAAAAGACTAAAGTCTAATGGAGGAGTCTCTCTGTATGGCTAATGCCATACAAGCATCTGTCTGCATTGTGGCAACTGTAAAGTTTGGTGGAAGTGGAATACTGCGACGGGGTTTAATTACTTAAAGGCTGGCAAAGTTTTTGTAAAAGAGTGGCATAGAATTTAACATGGTTGCCTTGCTGCACTGGGGATCCAGGTTTGAATTCCAAACAGGATGGAGTTTTTATGTTGTCCCCGTTTCTGCATGGTTTTTTCCTCTGGTTTCATCCACAGTTCAAATACGTGGATTAAATGTGAATTAGATGCTTTAAAATCACCCCTATATAGTCGGTGTGTGTAACTCAAATACAGGCTGATCCAACTTCAGTGGACATGCTCCTGATTAGTGGATGTTCTCTCCTACTGCCCCCTCCATGTCTCCTGGTATCTGCTACATGCTCTGGACACTGTGCTGACAAACACAGCAAACCTTTCCACAGCTCACATTGATGTGCCATCCTGAATAAGCTGCACTACCTGAGAAACTTGTGTGGGTTGTAGACACCACCTCATGCTACCTCTATGGTGAGAGAACTCACCAAATGCAAAAGTGACCAAAACAAGGATGAATCTTTATATCTTTAAGCATTTTTTTATTGCTTAACCCTAAATATGCAGGGAATGAACTGAGATCTCTCCTCATACACAAACATTCAAACTGCAGGGATCACTTATTAACTTACTTGGCATAATAAACCCAGCCATCTTTTGTTGATCTTTCCTCCCAGCCGGGAGGAAGCTCGTCCTCGCTGTCCGTATCATCCATTCCGGCGTATTTCAAAGCAGCCATGGCGTTAAAGTTTGTTAAACACGCTCAGCTAAAACCAACAAACAAGCGTCTGAACACCTGCATTAATCCCACCGCTGCACTTCCGCAATACGAGTGACGACACGCGAAAGTCATTCTGGGAAATGTAGGCAGAGCTATCAGTAATCGGATTTGGGTGAGTTTAATGATTTAGCTAGAGATGACAGAAGTACTGAAGCCATTTACTTAAGTAAAAGTACTTGTAATGTTGGAAAATATTACTTAAGTGGGAAAAAAGTATGATTAATAAAAAAATACTCAAGAAGAAATTTAAAGGTACATGCACCTACATGTACTTAGGGTCAAAAAGTATTTATTTAAAAATTCACTCCTAATTACATTTTAACAGGGTATATTTTTATTCAGGGTGACACAGTGCCTAAGTGGTTAGCACATTTGCCTCTCAGCACTGGGGATTCCCGGTTTGAATCTCAATCGGGGTGGAGTTTCCATGTTCTCCCTAGGTCTGCGTTGGTTTCCTCCGGTTTCCTCCCACATTCCAAAAACATGGATTTAAGGTAAATTGGTTGTTCTAAATTGCCCCATGTAGTGTGTGAGTAAGTGTGTGCCCAGCAATAGATTGGTGCCCTGTCCTGGGTGTCTCTGCCCCGACGTTCTCCCCTAGATGGGCATAGGGAACCCCACCACAACCCTGGTATAGAACTAATCGTAAGATAATAAATGAATGAATATATAGTAACATGTATAGCATCTGACCAGCGAGGACTGTTTGCTATAGACTGTTGCGTTTACAATTTTTTTAAAAGTTTTTTTTTTTGTTTTTTTAAAATATTGTAATCTGAAAGGCTTTTTTAAGTTCAATTCCATACCAGTCAGAGGTGTGTTAGTTTATTTGATATTTACAAGAACAGTAAGACTTCCAACCCTTACACCACTACTAGTTTTCTTACATTGTACCTGCTTCAGTACAAATCAAGAATCCAGGTTAAGAAAAACCTAAATTAACATAAGCTTGCGAAAGTATTTATACTGAATCAGCAAATTCAGCAAAACTATTTTTTACTGGTATAGTTCCCGAGGTCTCAGTGGTACAATTTCACCCTCATTTAAAAAAAAAGATACATTCTCTTTTTTTAAAATAAAGAATAAATAATATAAATGTACAATAATATAACGTCAGGTCCAATCAGGAACGACATTCTAAATAAAAATATGCATTCGTTTTCTGTCTCTCGAGATTTTAACTACATACAAATTTGACATCAGTAATGAATATCTCCAGCACGTCTAAGGCCTTGGTTTAAATAAATAAAAACATATGTGTAAGACGTTTCTTAATTATTAAATATCATACTTAAATGAAAGCAAAATTTGTGTTAATGACTCTGTACAAAGTCAAAACAGTGTTCCTTTTCCAGTTCCATCATCTGGGACCAGACACATTGAAGCTCCTTTGAGAAACTGTAGATTGAAATGAAAATAGGCTTCACAGTGCTGCTGTGTGTACTGCATTGAGCTGGTTTTATACTTTGTATTTCTCCTTTGCTGTGTCGTTTAAGATACAGATGTGCTGAAAAAAGATGAAAAGATTTACTCAGTATTTAAAAGTTTACAATTTAAAAGTTCTAAGGAGAAAATGTTGACAAATGTAAAGGACTTACACTTAAATCCCTGAAATACTCATTGTAGTCTAGAGCATATCCTACCAAAAACTTATCTGGAACCTCAAAGCCGATGTCTGAAAGAAAGAAAATTAGCATGCAAATGTTCAAACAATTCAAATGATCAGATTTAAATGCACAATAAACTTTACATATTAAAACTAAATCGATCTATTGAGGAGGTTTCGGTCCTTTAAAATACAAGATGTCCTTTTGAACACCTTTTATGCTGAGGTTTCCAGCAATTTTCTACGGTGTTGTCTGCTGGGGGAGTGGAAAAACAGCGGCAGAGATCAAGAGACTGAACAAACTAATCAGGAAGGAGAGTTCTCTCCTGAGGAGCTCTTTGGACTCATTGAAGGCAGTTGTGGAAAGAACGATGACGTCCTTGATGGAGAACACCTATCGATGGTGAAGGAGATGACTTGGTACAGGGCAATTTAGAGCATTCAATTTACCTTGCAGCCATGTTTTTGGACTGTGGGAGGAAACCAGAGAACCCGGAGGAAACTCACGCAGACACGGGGAGAACATGGAAACTCCACCCAGATTGGGATTCAAACCGGGAATACCCAGTGCTGAGAGACAAATGTGCTAACCACTAAGCCACCGTGCCCAGGTGTTGTAGGGAGGTCATACAGGCCCGTGGAGGACACACAAACTACTGAGCCCTATTTTAACTTGTCTTAGGGAATTTCCTAAAGTTGGATCAACTGAATTCCAAATCCAGACCTCCATGGGATCATAATTTTGATTTACATTTTGTTCAGTTTTATGTTATTTTGTAATAAATAAAAATGTTCAACTAATATATATGTAATATATATTAGTTGAACATATAATATATAGTGTTCCCTTTATTTTTTTTGAGCAGTGTATTTACTGTAAACTCCAAAGCCATCACTCATTCTAAAACAATTGCCTTTCAACTTTCACGCTGATATCAAGTTCTCCACTGGGGTATGTTAAACGTAATAAAGAATTATAATACATAAATAAATAAAATTATGTTTAAAGTGTCATTATTATTGATCCCCATTTATTACCATTTAGAATTACTTTTATTATTTTCTGGACGCACCACTAAGCTGGGCATTTCATTAAAAAAGTGGAAAAAAAACTTTTAAAAAGGCCCTTTCAAAGATAGGTTTTAATTTAATTTAATTTAATGCTTAACAACACACTGCCATTGGACTGAGGATCCACACAACCAAACTAATGAGACTGCAGTGTTATGAGCTTTTGTACAGAGGCTTTAAAATTGCAAATTCCATGCTCACACAACGGTTGGGCTTATGGTCCTTTACAAATAGATAAAAATGGATGGAAAATGGATGGCATGGCGGCTTAGAGGTCGGCACATTCGTCTCTCAGGGCTGGGAATTCCTGGTTCAAATCCATGTTCTCCCCGTGTCCGCATGGGTTTCCTCCGGGTTCTCCGGGTTCTTCCCACACTCCTAAAAACATGGGTTCAAGGTAAATTGACTGCTCTTAATTGGCCCATATAGTGTGTTGTGTGTGGCTGTGTGAGTGAGTGGGTCCGACGCTAGATCGGCACCCTGTCCTGGGTGTATCTGCCCAGTGCCTGAAATGTTTTTTCCTGGATGGGCATGGGGAATAAAAACACTATTAGCTGAGTGTCGTTGGATCTCATCACGGTCACTCCAGCAACAGCGTCTTCTGGCTTCCAGCAATAAGAGTGTAAAGCTGAATTTGGCATCGCTCGGCTTAGTTTACCGATTGTGCTACATGAATTGTTAAAGAAAATGGGTGACAGAGATGGGACATGACTGTTTCATTTCTTGGACAGCGGATAAAGATGCAAGATGCAGATAAAAAATGAAGGGAGTGCTACCACATGGCAATTTATTAACTCATTTAATTTCTAATCTGCTTATCCTGATCATGACCTCGGGAACGGCTGGAATGTATGCCAGAGCTCATAGAATGAAAGATAGGAAAACACCCTGGCCAGGTCAAACGCCAATCGCAGAGCTACATGAGAATGAGACTCTTATTTCATGACTGCAAAATGCACTTCATTAAAGATGTAAACAAATATTTATTAGGTCACTGTTTAATACAGTAGTTTTCTAATTTGTGGACAGAATCTTGATGCTGCAACCCTTAAAGAAACACATTTGCATACATTCACATTCTCATTTAGCAGACGCTTATATCCAAAGTGACTTACAAATACCCCATTTAATAGTTGGGGTCAGAGCACAGGGTCACACAGTATTCCTAGAGCAATGAGGGTTAAGGGTCTTGCTCAAGGACCCACATTTGTAATTTCAGTGGAGCTGGGATTTGAACTCACAACCCTTAGATCACTAGCCCAACACCCTAACCACTCAGCTACCCTGCCCTTCACTTTAATCATGGACTCAGTATTTCTATAAAAAAAAAAAGCAGATTAAAAGAACAGCAACATCTGTGCTTTTACTGCAAACCTAAGGAGCTTATTTTCTGACCTAGTACATTTTACACAGATGCACACGCACAAATCAGACTAAAACTAAGTGCCATGTTAGGGATCAAAATAGACAAACCTCTCTCATGGTCTGAAAATGACAGACTGTATAAAACTAAAACCTGCAATCATTAGAAAGCTACTCACAGTCGGGTCGATATCCTGAGCTTCTGGGTGTTCTTTTAACAAGAAGGCTGAACACACAAAACAAACAAATTACAATTGTAATGTCACAGTGCATTAACCAAAGTGAAAGTTGAATGTAATTGACTTTTTGACCACTAGGAGCACCGTAGAGTCTTACAGAGGAGGAAAAAAAATAACAAGATGCACTTGTTTTTAAACGTTGTATTTACATGAACTGAAATCCTTACAGACTGCTTTTATTTATACTAGTCGACCCGCAGTGTAGCCCACAATGCATAATTAAACCCACTGCATGTGGGTTTCCTCCCACAGTCCAAAAACATGGATTTCAGGTAAATTGAATGCTCTAAATTGATCCCATATAGTGTGTATGTGTGAGTGAGTGTGTGCCAGCAATGGATTGGCGCCCTGTCCTAAGTGTATCTGCCCAGCACCCGAGATGGGCATGGGAACCCCACCGCGACCCTAGTAGAGGAATAAGCGGAAAATAATGGATGGATGGATGGCTGTTTAAAGTATCTTCCATATGGTAGTGATACTCGTCAATAGCCAATGCAATGACAATGCAAAAAATTGTCAATGCAAACAAAAATGTGCATAAAAATAAACATGCAATTAAAGAAAAAATGTTTTTCTGTTTCAGATATCAGAACTACTACATTTCTATTAATAAACATCTTAACATGAAAAGCACCGTCAGTTTTATGGGTTCACCTCATCACCTCTATTTCAATCTTGGAACTGTATCATAAAGAGGCTAATTAAAAGCCCTACATTGTATTTCCACAAGGAATTCTGTCTTTTGTTCTGCCAAAGGTCAAATCTCAATTCACTCACAATCTAGGCTACCACAGTGCCCAAGTCAGCCCTAAATAATTCTTTATAAAAATATATTACTAAGTTATCATTAGTGTAAATAATCGTATAAATTTCACTCAACTAACATTTGCATTTTAATAGTTTTAACGTTAACAGACATGTTATTTACTTCTGAATAAGTATTTTCTGGATTGGTAATGTAGTTTAATTCTAAAATCTATGTTGATCAATAAGGATGTTATCATTATAGTAAAAAAAAAAAAACGTATCCATTATCTTTTGCTTATTTCTCTATAAGGGTCGCATTCCCCTTGCCTATCCAGGGAAGAACGTTTTGAGCGTTCCAAGGGCGCCAATCTATCGCTGGACACACACTCCCTCACACACATACACTGTCACGTTAGCGTGCCGGTTGCCGAAATGGGTAGCTCGCACGGAGGGGAGCTGGAAGGACCAGGATCCAGGTGAGGGTGCAAAAAATGGCGTTTATTTAGAACAAAGATAAACGCGGTAAACACTAACAAAACCCAGACACACAACACGGGACATATTACATGAGACGCAACGAGAACAGACCGGAACTGAAGAGAATATAAACCAAAAGTCCTCATCACGTGATGAATAACTAAACTATGAAAAGGGAACAGAACACAAAATAAGGCAGGTGAGCCGAGCGCACCTGACATACACAAACTATATGGGACAATTTAGAGAAGTCAATTTATCTTATATTCATGTTTTTGGACTGTGGGAGGAAACCGGAGAACTCAGAGGAAACCCACGCGGACACGGGGAGAACATGGGAACTCCATTCAAACAGAATCCCCAGCGCTGAGAGGCAAATGTGCTAACCACTACTCCACTGTGCTGTCAGTATCATATTTATTAAATTCATTTATTCATTATCTTCCGCTTATTCCTTTATGAGGGTCGCGGGGGGTTTCCCATGCCCATTCAGGGGAGCTGGGCAAATACACCCAGGACAGGGTGCAAATCCATCACTGGGTACACACAGTCACACACACATACACACACTATACAGGAAAATTTAGAGCATTCAATTAACCTTGATGTTTTTGGTATGTAGGAGGAAACCGGAGAACCCGGAGGAAACCCACGCAGACACGGGGAGAACATGCAAACTCCACCCAGATAGGGATTCGAACCGGGAATCCCCAGCGCTAAGAGGCGAATGTGCTAACCACTAAGCCAGCGTGCTGTCAGTATCATATTGATTAAATTAATAAAAGATGTATTAGCAGTCTTAGGCTTGTGGTTAAGGAACCAGCCTTGTGACCTGAGGGTTTCCGGTTCGATTCCTGGTTCCCCCAAGCACTATTACTGAAATAGCCTTAGGTAAAGGAAACTAACCCCTATTGCTCTCTGGGCATTGTATACAAGGCTGCCCACTACTCCGGGCACATGTACTCATTTCCCTCTGTGTGTATATATATGTGTATATACTGTACCTAACAAGAACTGACTGTTGTGGTAAAACCAGAGGCATTTAGTCACTTACTCAGCATGCAGAATGATTACGTTTTATTCAATCACACTCGTGAGACTCATATTCTCATTTAAAGACATGTGACTGGAATTACAATGTAACCACTCAACATTTTAGGTTTGTGTGTGTACTGTCCATTCAGTCATCTGACCCTTGGATGCTCTATGGTCCAGTTCACATGATTCTGATCCACAGAATCTCAAAGTGATGGTTTTTATGAGATTCAACAAGTCTTTCCTGGTTTCCTGATAGTTTACAAATGATACAAATTAGAAGGGCAATAATTATATTCAATTTCCCCATCAGCATGTCTATGAAATGTGGGAAACCAGAGTACCCAGTAAAAACCCATTTAGGAACAAAGAAGACGTAGAGATTCTTTGGCTTTAGTGAGATTTTACTTATTGACAGTAAAATGTGATATAAGTGCAAATAATTTCTATTGAACACAAATGTAACAGTGCTGTATGTAATATAAAATAATCCATTACCTGGCCACTTTTACCATTTTGGGATTATACTCATTTAATAAAGTCAGCAGGGTTTCCATTGTCTTTCCCGTTTCTACAATATCCTGCAATGCAAAACATTTAAAGAGACAGGATTGCCAGATATTTTACAAAGTAAGTTTACACAAGTAGTAAAGTGTTTATTTTTTCCAGTAGATATGTCCACACATCAAGATTTATCACATATTCCTCAAAATAAAATCTGATTACACACTTACTGCATGCGTCAAAGTTAAAATGCATACCTCAATTACGAGCACGTTCTATAAAAAAGGGATACAGATAGTTACGAACACATTAGCCTGTGAAAAGTAAATCAGTGCACAGGTGAGAACAAGAACAAAGCTCACCTTTCCAGCGAGGGTAGATAACTCATCCCCCCCAATGACCTTGACGCAGTTAGTTGATTGCTCATTCTGAGAAAAGATTTCAAAACAAAATAATATTAAAAAATGCAACACATAAGTGGTGTAACAGTCTCAACTTTAGCACAGTACGTACATGTGAGCAATGTTTTAGTCTTAAATAGAGAGCTATGCACTGAACACAAATGACAATGAACTGTGTCTGATGTGAGGAAAGCCAGATAAGGACTTTCAGGCTGAAGCTGTAACCATGACTTCTACTGGCTGTTCATGGCAGTTTGAGTGTGAGAGGAGTGGGCCAGTGATGCTTTACAGCAGTGGATCCCAACCCTGTTCCAGGATACTGACTTTGTGTTGTGTTCAGTTCCAACCACAAATGAATAAACTAACGCAAGCGTAATAGATGTAGGTCATTAACAGGTCTATAACTTTTGCCACAGCGCTCACATTGAGCTGCTGTACTAAAAGCAGTTGGTACAGTTGTGTTACGAAGGAATGGCGAAATGACTCTCTGGCTGGCTCAAGGTGTGAAGACATGGAAACCTAATTTGACCAAATTGACAATCATCTTAAACTCTCTGATCAAGTTATTAAAAGTTCTCATTCCTGCAGATTCATTCTATCAAACATCAGGAAAATCAGAGCTTTCCAAATAGAACTGGCTACTCAGCTGCTGGTCCAAGCCCTCATCCTATCCCTGCTCGGTTTGCCGGTCTGCCAACTTGAACAATCAGACCTCTACAATTGGTTCAAAACTCCGCAGCCCGACTTGTGTTCAACCAGCCAAAGCAAACTCATGTCACTCCATTACTCATCTCTCTCCATTGGCTTCCTGTAGCTGTTCGCATTCAGTACAAGGTACTGACTCAGTACAATCTCTAAATCTGCCCCCTCTTACCTTCAATCCAACTTTACTAAATACACTCCCGACTCCTTCACTACGCTCTAGTGATGAATGTCGCCTGGTGATTCCAACTCACTGAGGCGCAAAATTTTCACCCTATTTATTTCAACCCCAGCAAAATGGTGGAACGACCTTCCCAACACTATCCGTAAGGTGAGTCACTCAGCATTTTCAAGAAACTTCTCAAAACACATCTTACACAGACACTGGCTAAAAAAAATAATTAAAAAACGAGCCAGATCGAGTAATGCGCAAAGTTAATGGTACTTCCATGTAGCTGTTTTTTCTAAACTACTGACTTGAGATGTTCTCTCATTTGTAAGGCGCTTTGGATATAAGTGTCTGCTAAATGACTAAATGTAATGTAATATGTAATGTACATTGTGTGGGGCAAAAACATTATTATAAAACAGGTATTTCTGGTCCTTAGTTCTGATTCGCTGAGCCTCTTGTCTTGCCACGGCATTATTCACAATAACCCACATCTCTGACCATTCATATAAATGCACTATATAAAATATACTGTTTTCCGAAGTTTTTCATAATCTGCTTTTTATAGTTTGGCCACTAGATGACAGTATTTGACTGGTAAAGAAACCGGAAATCTTTCACTTGCATCAGGGTTCATTTTAAAAAAACGGGCAGAATTAAGTTGCGGAACACAAGTTTACTAGCGATTTTACTTTCAGTCAACATATTTATAAATTAAATTTTTTTTTACTATTTTTTCCCCTTCATAGTGTGTTGGTAAAACCAATAAGGCACTCGAGGTTGTGCATTATTGTGAATAAACAACGGGAAAGAGGCTTAACGGCACTCAGAACACCTCTTTTCCATGGTTAATTTACAATAATGCCACCCTCTTGTGCCATAAAGCTTTATTAAGCACCAGCATGTAGAGGTTGCTTAGCACGTTTCCCTCTCAGTGCTTGGGATCCAGGTCTGAATCCCAATCTTGGTGGAGTTTTCATGTCCTCCTCCAGGGTCTCCAATTTCCTCTCACAGTCCCAAAACTTGGATTCAAGGTAAACTGGCTTCTTTAAATCTCCCCTACATAGTTTGTGTGTCTGTGTAAGTGAAAGTGTGTTCAGCGATAAATTGGCACCCTGTCCTGGGTGTATCCGCCCAGCATCCAAAATGTTCTCCCCAGATGGAACGTCCCACCCGGCACCTTAAAAAAGGATTAAGCAGAAAATAACGACTGAATGTGTGCCCAGCGATGGATTGGCATCCTGATATGTGTGTATCTGCCCAGCGCTTGAAACCTACTCCCCTGGATGGGGGCCTGGGTGTAACTTCTCCCCACCATAACCCTAGTATAGGATTAAGTGGAGGATAATGGATAGATAGATAGATATATGGATGTAGTCTTGGTCCATTTTCTGTGTGCAGTTTGCATGTTCTCCTTTGTTTGTGTAGGGTTTCTTTTCCACTGTGTAAAAACAAGCTAGTAATGGAAAGACCAAATCCCCAATGTGTGATTAAATGTGTTTGTGTGTCAATGGGTTGGAAACCTGCACAGAGTGGTTCACTGCCTGCCACTTTAAAAGCACTGGGATAAGCCCAAGCAATACCCATTGACTCTAGTTTAAACATGTAGATTAGAAAATTGATAAATAAGAGGCAGAATTTCCCATTAAGATCTTCTGGATTACAAAACAAACAGAAATCACGATTCAACCAATGATCAAAAACAACCAAACTGAAAAACCACATCAGTAGAGACCAGAGTTCTGTTTGTAATGGGATTAAACCACTGAAAGCATAAAGCAGAGTGCTTCTGTAGTACTGTCTAATAAGACAGTAGGGATTTTTTAACATGATGCTTACTGAGTAGCTCTTTAGCCTGATGAAGTCCACAGTCAGTGGCACAGACTTATCGCTGATCTGATTCAGTGTTTTAATGTAATCCATCAGGTCTGCAAAGAATTTATAGCCTCCTTTCAGCACACACAGGGCAACGATGTGCTGTCCTCCCATATCACGAACAATGTCTTTGGCTAACCGTTCAGTCCTGAGGAAAGAACACAATAATATATACATAAACTTATATTGTAATGAAGCTGACACATAAGAACATGAAGACAAAGATGACCAAGATTGACCTTGATGGACTGGCTTGTCACCTCTTTCCGTTGATTTATTTACAGTAATGCACTCCCTCTCGTACCTTAATGCTTTTATGAAATGGTTACTAACACACTATAATAAAAAAACAAAGATTGATTCATAAATTCGCCTATTGAGAGCAAAATTGTTAATAATATGGTCTTCAACAACATAATGTAACCTGTTTTTTTAAATAAATGCTGATCGTTAATACTTCTAATACTAATTATACATTTATTACAGAATTACATTGCTTTATTAACTGTGTTTTTTGTCTGTTTTTCTGAGGTGTCGTCTTGAGCAGTCACCGTCTTCTTGTCTATGGCACTGCCGGAGCACTACGGATAAGACGATTATGGAAAGGAACATGGACTTCTGTTGAACTGACAGCATTGAAGTTCTGGAGGATGGACTCAAACTCAAAAGTTTAGGATCTCTAGCAAAATTCCGTCTTTTTGGGAAAAGAAATAATAAAATTTCATGCAAACCTTTAGAGGTCCATCAGTCTATTGCTGTGTTAAGTAAAGAAGGCTACTCAATGCAAGATATTGCAGGCTGTCAACCGACAGCTGCACTAAATGGAAGCCGAACACGAGCATGAACAGTCAAGAGAAGCTGGACTGACAGCCTGTATGGCGTCTTTTCCTCAAAATGCACACTCTAAGATATTAATCTTCTTGCACAGTTGTGCATCGGGGCCTCCCACTCCTTTTTCTGTTTTTTGTAAGAGCCAGTGTGTGTCACTCTTCAAAGGGAGTAGTTAACATTATGGCAAGATATTTTCAGCTTCTTGGCAGTATCTCACTTTGAGTAGCCTTCCTTCTGCACGCGCTCTGCATGCACACACACACACAGACTATAGGGGCAACTTAAAGCAGCCAATTTACTCTGAATCCATGGTTTTGGACTGTGGGAGGAAAACAGAATCCGGAGAACAATCCGAAGAACACCCATGCGGACACGGAGAGAACATGGAAACCCCATCCAGATTGGGATTAGAACTGGGAATCCCCAGCGCACAACAAAGCCACCATGCCGCCCTTTACATATATATAAAACAAAGTCAAAAGTTTGGACACACCTCCAATTTGCTCAACTTATTGTCCAATTTATCAGTTCCCTTTAACTTAACGATGGACTTTATCCATCTGTTTGTGGACTACAGTACATACTTTGTTAGTGCCCTTTACTCTATTCTCTAGCGGTCAGGACCCCAATAGTACCACCATAAGTATTTGGTCGGTGCATTATTCATATCCCCGCAGTGTCACTGAGGTGTTTAAATGAAACTACAGCAGCACTGCAGCACTAAAACCTCCTCACCGCATCAGTATGACGGCAGAACTGTCGATAAACAATCCACCACCCAAATTATACCTGTTCTGTGATGCTCCTAACAAATAAAAAACAGAAAACCAACAGGGGACCAACAAAAATAGATGTACTCCAGTCTGTCATTGTAAAACTACAAACTCCATCCATATGGTAAGTGGAGAAAATAAACAATGGAGCAAGAAGGAGGTGTGTCCAAACTTTTAACTGCTATTGTACATACAAAAAAACGTTTTATAATGTTTATACAAGAACTTTGAAAGCAGTAATGGCATTCCTCAGGCAGAAGCTAATATCCGTGACCTGGGCCCGGAAAATTTGTTAAACAAATTGCAGAAATGCAAATTGAAATCACATGCTTCATGTTGAGCAATCTCAGGTCTTTTTTCACAACGCCAACCTGAGGTTCTAACACCAAACGACATTGTCTTAAGGTTCTTTATCACATTTTAACTTAAACAAGTCCAGATCACATGGTCAGTGATAATAATGCATCTCTTAAGCAAGAAAAACATCAACTCAAGGCTCCACAGGGTGTTTAGCAGAGACTAAGGTATAAGTTGGAACCTTTAACCTTATAATTAAGATACAAAGCTTTAATCAGTGTCCTCTTAACCACAGTCCTGCCTAGGAGAGATGCACCCTGTATTTTTATTTATTTTTTTTTTTTTTTTACTAAAAACATGTTTTAACAAATTATGTATCGAAATCTATTTTCTTGTAATTGATGATGTCAAACTTGAGGGAAGAGATTTCAAGAATCCATACCTGTCTCTTATAAGACCATTAGGGATGATCACACTGTCCAGGTCCTCCTCATAGTGTTTAGGCACACAAAACAGTCTCAGCTCATAACCCTGGTCCTCATCTGTGATCTAAAAGCATAATATCTGTTTATTTGCACAATGTTAGAGCTGATTTAACACAATTTAGTTGAAATGGCTCGTTTTCATAAGAATGCAGTTGTAAAGCCTGTACATCCAGCTTCGAATCTAGAAGTATCACTCTACATAAAAATCTTAAACATGACCAGTAACTCAATATAAATCAGTCTTTTGTGTTTTTTTTATTAAATCACTGCATTTCCGAACCGATTCGATCTCCTGCAGCTAATAAAGAATTTTATCATCCGCTTAGAGCTTTCAGAGTTCCCAGAGCTCCAGTGCGCATGCGCAGCGTTTAACTCCCCAGGCAGTTCAGGAACAAAACGGTTTACCTGAAGAAAAGACGCCATTGTTACAGACTTGTCCTTTAGCGGCGGTGAGAGGCTGTTTGCGGACTCACGGTCATCCCGTCGCTGCGTGCCGGTCTCCGCGCGATGCTCCTGCCTGCTCCCGGCACGGCGTGACGTCACAATCCCGTGTCCCTCCTGTAATCCGATTGACGGAGTATGGCGCGTCAGGTGGGACAGTTTTTCTCACGAGATCTGCCGTTTAAACTGACTGTAGTAAAGATAACCTCCTAAAACATGCATTTAACATTTGGGACCATAAACCAAACTTTACAATGCATTTATATATTATGTAAACATTACCAAACGAGGGAAGAAAGGTCTGTCTGCGTCTTAAAAGTCTTAATATAGTCTTCTGTAGTACTCTTAAATTTAGGAGCCCATTTTTAATCTCATCCCTGCAGGGGGCGTGTCATGTAAGGGAAGTCATCCTTCATATTTCTGGGTCTGTCTTGTAGGGGGTTTGTCTTATAGGGGGCGTGTCATGTAGGGGAAGTCATCCTTGATATTTCTGGGTGTGTCTTGTAGGGGGCGTGTCTTATAGAGGGCTTGTCATGTAGGGGAGGTCTGGGTATGTCTTATCGGGGGCGTGTCATGTGGGGGAAGTTATCCATCATATATCTGGGTGTGTCTTGTAGGGGATTAGTCTTATAGGGGGCATGTCATGTTGTCATGTGGGGGCGGGCTGGGTATGTCTTATCAGGGGCGTGTCATGTGGGGAAGTCATCCTTTATATTTCTGGGTGTGTCTTTTAGGGGGTGTCTTATAGGGGGCATGTCAAGTAGGGGCGGTCTGGGTGTCTTAAAGCGGGCGTGTCATGTAGAGGACCTCATCCTTAATTTTTCTGGATGTGTCTTATGGGGGTGTGTCATGTAGGACAGGTCAGGGTGTCTTATAGGGGGCATGTCATGTCGGAGACATCATCCTTAATATTTGTGGATGTGTCTTATAGGGGGCGTGTCACATTGGGGCGAGTCATGTAAGGGGAAATTATCCTTAATATTTCTTGGAATGTCCTATAGAAGGTGTGTCATATAGGTGAACATCATCCTTAATATTTCTAAACTGTGTTTTTGGATTGTGGAAAACCTCAAGAAAACGCATACGGACATTGAAACTCCACCCAGACTGGGATTCGAACCTGGATCTCCAGCACTGAGAGGTGTACATGCTAAAGCTACTGATAGTCAGCTATTTATTCTAGCGAGTTATCGTCGTTATTAAGGGAATGTCATGTTTATTGTTGATGTAAAAGTTTACATAGCTACCAGTGTATTTATGTATAAACTATGATGGTAATAAAGAAGTAAGGCAGGAGGGGGCAGGCATTATTGTAAATAAAATAGGAGAAAAAAAGTGATGTTAAGTAAAAAAGGTGTCCTGTGATTTATTCACAATAATGTACAACCTCGGGTACCTTATTGCTTATAAAATGGTTACACACTTTAGTAAAAAACAAGTTTTGATTCATAAATGCGTTTCGTGAAAGCTGGTCCGGTTTTTAAAGTGAACGCTGATTGCTGAAGAACAGGTCTCCGGTTTCTCTAACAAACAAAGACTGCCGTGTTGTGGCCAAGTTACAGAACGCAGTTTTTAAAAAACGGGAAAATAATATATTGTACTTCACACACTGATACGAATGTGAAGCAGTCAGAGGTTTGCAATATTGTCAGGAATGTCAGGGCTGGACAAACGACTCCGCCAATCAGCTTTAAGGACCAGAACTACCTGTTTTATAAAGCTTGATTGAAATGATTCTCTTTGCAACCACATCATGTGTGCAAAGCTTCCATAAAGAGAAGACATGTTTAAATCTAGCTTTATTTATACAGATAGCAGCACATTTTACAGAAAGAAAACTACAAGAATATACAAATTCAGGTTTACGGCTTTAACCAAAAGACAGGTATATTTTATAGCTGTTTAAATTGTTACTTCACGAGACGCTTAAAAGTAAACCATGACCTCTATACCTTCTAATGTAGAGAATATTCACATCAAACAAGCGCAAACTGTAAACAAAAAGCATGTAGGTTAAAATTATAATTAAAAAAAATACAATAAATCTTTATGCTTTGAAGATCGAGGTCAGAACCTATTTCAGATCGTGGAGCCAACAGTGAAAAATACATTCCACGCTATACTTTGTAGAAAACGTACTACAAAAGTAAGGGAGGCTTCGAAGTGGTTTTCTGACGCATCTAAAAAGCAGCTGTACTAGTTAACTCACTATACCTGCATTAGGATTAAAAATGTGGAGTTGATTCAGTTAGAGAGGTACATTAGAAGTAAGGAGGGGGCTTACAAAGGCACATGATACAACAAAAAAGTTATTACAATGGATTGTGAAGAAATATCCTGCACTCTTCTTTGAATTCATGTAGGATACATGGCTTTCGGAATTTGGATTATTTGTACTAAAAGGAAAGGAAAAAAGAAAAATGTCAGACTGCCACATTTTGAAAATAAGGATGCTGTTATGAATTGGTCCTTAATTACGACTGCAAATCACATCAAGTTGCCATTATAAGTGCAGGACAATGAATTCTATATAAAAAGTCCCTGTTTTAGATTTCAAAGTGTTTCGAGTTCCACATGGCACAAAGAAGCTCTGCTTTAAAAGCACAGTGTTTGGGACACACAGCATCATCTGCTCTTTCACATGGTGTACAAAGTACTGCAGAAGGAACACAATTCTGTTTCAAATGTACATAGTACATTTAGTCATTTTAGAAGTACAAAAATACTGTATGTATCGCTTACAGGAGAATATTAAAGTTTACTATAAAGACAGCACAGGCTGAAGCAAACGGGGTGTCACACCGCTGAAAACTCACAACACTCCACTTTATACAGTCAGTCAACACGTGGTAATACATAATAAGAGAAATGACTGTACAGTTATTCAGACAAATGAAGGGAAAGGAGTAAACAAAGCCGGAGGAGTTCAGACAAAAGTACATCACAAACATTAGGAAGAAAGTGAAATGTTAAATTTGCGGCAATGCAAAAGGACTTTCCACGGGGTTGGATCGCTTAAACCGATCCAGGGTAAATAATGTTAATGATAGTCACACATCGATAAGGCAGAAGCTTAACAAGTCCCCCAGAAAAGAATCAGGACGGTTGGAAACGAAACAAAACAAAGGGTTGTATTGTCATATCAATCTCAATGTAGCACCAACATGTTAAAATATAAACCCTGTACAAATTTATATACAAATCCAACACACAGATCCGATGATCCATCCACTGGAAACGTTTCAGCAGCTGTGGCCAAAATGCTTGTGTTATGCAGTTTTTATAAAACCGTGGAATAATGTAACACAGTCCAGTTCTGATGCTACAACTGAACACAAGGAATGCACACAACACACACGTGGACCTCTGTGTGACACTCACCCCAGCACTACTTTACTTCAGTCAGTACGGATCGAGAAATGGTTTATTCATTATGGAAATGCAGATTAATTATCTTTACATGACGACTTCATACATCGTTCTGATGTTCAACCATGAACTCGCAACAGAATGCCCAAACGTATGTGAACGATGGGATTGAGACACCGTAGGAGTGTTTGATGGCACTTTATTCTAGGTCAGTTTTGCAGCTGTAACAGCTTTCACCGGTCTGGAAAAGCTTAACACACAAGTTTGGAAGATTTTGTGAGGATAAACAAGATTTGTAGCTATTGATCCAGGTGATCGCCAGGTCTGGCTCAGATTTTAGCTCATCCTTAGAGTGTTTAATGGGGTTGAAGTCAGGATGCCACACCAAACTCACCCACCCATCACGTCATCATGCTAAATTCAGGAATTCACCATCATCCAAAATCCTAAATCCGCGTGTCCCAATCCCTGTTCATATAGACTTCTAAGCATAAAAGATGTATAACAAACAATTCTGCCTGAATAGAGCTACAGACATGCCCCGAATTCTGCCGACCCCCCCATCTAAATACTGTATTGATGATAAACACATCCTTAATCAGCAGTATTAATGAATTTCCATCATAGTGTCAGTTTTGCACAGGCTACACTTCATGGATAATTTTTCCTTTGCAGTATATTCACGATACGGTAAACGTACAAAAAGGTGTGGTTCCCTATGACGGCCGTGTACTTTTTTTAATCCTTCAATAATGCTTGGAATTGAAGTGAAGGCTCACGAACACTTGCTTAAGATTGTACATTTAAGAACTGTATTAACCGAAAACATATCCATGAGAACATACTGTTGCTTTGCCGAGAAATAAACCTGAAAGTATCAGGCTGAACAACTGGAACCAAGTATTTACATGCATATATAACCAAAAAAAAAAGAAATTAATAAAAAAAATGCATCTTGAAACCAACAAACACAACCACCGTAACTTAAAATACTGACATAAATCAGAATGTTTTGCTTGATACATTAAAAACAACAGAGACGGTTTTTAAAATGATGCCTTGAAAGTGTTAAGAACAAAATGTTTTGATACAACCGTCTCCTGCTATGTCTTAACTGTTGTATATTGTTGTTAAAATCTTGTTGGTTATAGTTATAAATATTTTGAAGTACTATGTTAAACATATAAGTGAAAATGCTCAATAAAAGCATTTAATTCGAACTAAAATTGCTTCATGCAAGTTTCCCCGTACCACAATACACCAGTTTTTCCATTTTACAGCCAGTCAGTGCGAGTTGAGGGGTAATTGCTTTTACAAAATGATTATACCTCTAATGTCTTACAGCCCCAAATCAAAAGATATTAAAACAGATTTCTCTGTCTTTATTTACACATTATACTGTTTACCTCAGCAGAAAGCAGGACTAATACAAGCACCGATGTTTTCATTTGATTTTACCTACTCGATTGGGGGCAGTTCATTGTTATACTTGGGTTAAATTGTATAACAAAGTGACTCAAGCTCAGGAATTCTCACCTTGCCGTTATTAAATCACTGCATTAATCAGTTTGTCTTTTATAATAAAAAAAAACCCTTACCCGCTTCGGCAGTCAGACCGAGAGCTTTAGATTTACTCAGTAACTTGTGCTTCATTCGGATCAACTGAACTATATGTGCCAATCAAACATTTCCACATGTTGCCTTCACCGTACTTCGCGGTATGCATGGCGAATATGTGGTGTTGTGCTGCATTTAGGTCGCCCTGTTTGGGGTTTTTCGAACACAGGATAACTAACGGATCTTCTATCAATGTACAATGTGCAAAAGGTCTTAAATATAGTTTTTATTAAAAAATTAACTAAAAAAAAAACATGTACAGAAACGACGATCTGCTTGTGCCGGTGGAAGTACAGTGGAACTCAAAAACTTCCATCCTTGGTCAATTTATCAGATTCTATTTTAACTGACGATGCATGATCCATTTAGGTTCATCAGCTTTTTATAAACAGATTGATTTCTTGTTGAGAGGTATAATGTGTAAATAAAGCTGGAAAAGGAAGTTATAAATATGTCAGGTTGCTGTACTATAACTAGAGGTAAAACTTCTACATGGGTATAAAGAGATTCTTCAAGCACTGTGTATAAAACAATACAATAAATGATTAATACAAATAAATAAATTACACACAATAGAACATTTCCTTTTAGCTTCCTTGCTATAAAATGTATCGGAGGACGAGGTCTTATTTACACCGTTATATTTTATATGGATTGGGAAAGAAACATTCATTCATCTAAACCCATTAAGCATGGCTCACAAAATAGATTATTATTAAAATGGAGAGTAAAAATGGTGAAACTAGTACAAAAGTCATTCACACCTTTGAAAAAGACTATAAAAAAAATAAGTAGACATGGATAAATGGGTGGGGACAAAAATCATTTAAAAGTTGCAAGGGAGTGGCTTGTTCCAAAACTCCATAAAGTGCTAAACACATCGCCCAAAACACACAGACAATGCATCAGTTCATTGTGTTACATTAGTGACAAAGCGTTCTTCTATTTGTTAAGGACCATTACCACTGACGAAAAACGTTGGAACGAACCGATTACAGTAAAAAAATCTGCTGGAATGTGTGTCCATATTATACAGAGGTATGACATGGCTTCACCAAACAAATTTCACCGAGTCTTATTTGGTTCCAGAATTTCTGATCAGGAGAATTACGCATGAGCTCACCATGTAACAGCTTTACCCAAACCATGAATCATCCATTAGAGGTGTACAAAATAGTTCTGAGTCTGCTCAACACATGTTGATATTCTAAACTGAGCTCAAGTAAGAAAAACCCAGGAGATACTCCCATGTATTTTTACTGGTCCAAGAAATCCCTGGGAAGAGACTTCCCTTGTTCCTGAAACTGCTCCAAGAGCTCGTCGATCTTCTTGTTGAGGTTGTTGGTCTGCTCTAGTAACGTGTGGATCTCGGCGCCACTCTGAAGCTGGCTCGCGTTATGATCTGTGCTCGGATGTCCCATACTGACCAGCGGATCTTCCAACGTGGAACCAGGAGGGTTTAACAGCTGACCACAATCTGATAAAGAAAAAACGTGAGAGATTTAATGCACACACACACAAACAAAACTTTTTTCGAATATTTGGACACCCATTTTGGTCAAATCTTGGGCATTTTCCAAAAAACGTTAGCAATTGTTCACTTTGTTCTTTTTACCTTAAATTTAATAACAGTTGCTGTTAATAAAAAGTGTTTTGGAAAGGGCACCACTATGGCTTAGTGGCTAGCACAATCACCTTTCAGCACTGGGGATCCAGGTTACTCCCATATTCCCAAAACATGGATTTAAGGTAAACTGCCTGCTCTAAATAGCCTGTCTTTACAAGTGAGTGTATTTTCGGCAATAGATTGGCACCCTGGTCATCTAGGTGCATCTGCCCAGTGCAGCATTCTCCCCGGAGGCATCTCCATCTTATTGAGGTTTGTCAAGCTGTGACATTATTGACAAGAACACACACTGCTGACTGCATCACATTCGTAATGTTTCAACGCTGGAACTTTATTTTAAATTATGCTCAATATCATCAACAGCAATGAATATAAACAGCATCAATTTCCTGATTAGGACTAAGCCAGTACGTCCAATTGCTTAGCAACCAATTTTCACTTCATAAGCCAAACTAGATCATGTTGCAGAAGACCGGCACTCCACGTTGGCCGAACATCTCTTGCCTGTGATTTATTCAAATAATGCACACCCTTCCAGAAAAAGAAAGTTTGGTACTGCTCCATTAGCCAAATGTTTTAATTTAGTTTTGTTTTCTTTTCTCAGTCGAAAAAAAATATTGTAGTGCAATAATTCCAAAACTTTTAACAACACTTACCAGTAGGGATTTCAAACAGAAACAAGCCTGCTTGTCCAGGCTGTCCTGGTTGATTAAGGGTGCCCCCCAAAGCTGCCTGAAAGAGTGGATCAGGAGACTGCTGACTGGTTGTTGCCGTAGAGTTCTGCAGCGCTCCAATCGCCACTCCACTCTGCCCACTAAAAATGGCTGTGGCTGTAGCAGACTGAGGTAATTCCTGGGTCCCTACACCACTTTGCAGGGCTGAAATGGCAGCCTGCGGCAAAAAGATATTAACAGAAGCCTGGTTTGTAGAGGAGACAGAGGCACAGTTAGTAGCACTTGGAACGACCTGCATGAGTTGCTGGTCCTGAAAGAGTCCTGGTTGGGTTGAAGGCATATTGTTGGACGTGTTGGCCACGACAGAGCTTTCATCCTGGAACGACATGGGCTCTGATGAATCTTGCTGGACCACGTTGACCACATTGGTTTGGGGGAAAAGAATTTGTGGATTTTGGGTGGACTGTGGCGTCGCGCCTGTCGACTGGTTTGTTGAGTTGGGTACCGAAACACTTACTGAGCTCGGAACAACCTGCATGGGCTGCTGTTCCTGAAAGATGGTTTGTGTCAGAGGTTCACCACCAAGTGCACCCTGGTTCTGATTGGTAAACAGAAGGGGCAGATCTTGAGGGTTCACTGACGTAGCACAGAACAGTAAGCCGGTCTGTGTTTGCTGTTGGCCCGGGTTTGGGGATATGGGTGACAGATTCTGGAAAATGGAGGCTTGCTGGGGTGTTGAAATCGGCTGAGAGGACTGCTGCTCCATCGGTGTGGACAACTGAGCCTGGCCCTGAAAAAGTGAAACTGGCTGTGCCGCTGAAGCTGAAGTTTCCATGGGTGTTAGGAAAGCGATTTGTTGCTGCTGCTGATTTTGCGTATTATCTCCTGGAATTTGACTTTGTAGAACACTTTGAGAAATGAACAGCGTTGTTGAAGGCGCCTGCTGCTCAGAGGACAGATTCGTGCCGGTTAGCATCGTCACTGCACTGGGAAACAGAGCAGACTGAACCTGAGAAGCTTCAGAAGAACCGAAAAGTGCCGTCTGGGGTTCCTGCGTTTCCGTCAGAGGTGCGTGACTTGAGAAAAGCTGTTGAGGGGGTGACTGCTGAGAAGGAGGCTGCTGGAGGAAGCTGGATGTCTGAATAGTCAGCAGGCCTCCCGCCTGTTGGAAAAGTGCTTGCTGCTGGGGCTGGGAGGATGAACCATGGAGAAAAACCTCAGTGGACTCAGAAAGAGTGGCATCAATCTGTGCGGGGTTCGGATGCTCGGTCATCTGATCTTGTTGCACACTGGAGAACGTTGGTGTGCACTGCATGGGAATCTGAGGTTGTAAGATTTCTGACTGTAACTGCTTCTGGAAGTTTTCCAAAACCTCCTGATGCTGTTGCTCTTGTTGAAGCTTCTCGAGATTCTGCTGATGATGATGTTGCTGTTGCAGATTATCGAGGACCTTCTGATGCTGCATGTTAACTAAAGAGTTTTGCTGCTGTATGTCATCCACGACTTTCTGTAGATGCAGGTTTTCCAGAACGTTCTGATGAGACTGCTGCTGTTGGAGGCCTCCAAGATTTTGTTGCTGAAGGTTCTCAAAAACTTTATGTTGCTGTTGCAAATTTTCCAGGACAGTTTGCTGATGTTGAAGATCCACTAGAACTTTTTGATGCTGCTGTTGCAAGTTCTGCAATATGGTCTGTTCTTGTTGTTGCTGCTGTTGGTTGATGAGTGAGTTCTCGTTGCCACCCAGCCTTAAACTGTTCATGTTTTCCTGCACATGTTGTTGGAGGCTTTCAGCAGTGGTAGATGAGCCATAAAGTACAGAGTTGAGTTGCTGTTCTTGTAATTTCCTCACCGCTCTCTCAAACTGTGCCACCTCGTCTTGAGGTAAAAGGCTTTGGACCTGGGGTTGCTGGGATGGAGGAGGCCTTTGTTCCATTCCAACCATCACCATTCCGGTCCCATCTGGACTGTTATCTTCGGGGGACAAGGTCTCAGGTGTTTCTCGAAGGAATTGTTGAGGGACCTGGGGGGGAACTGGCTGAAGAACAGTTGTGTCTTCTGATAATGACACTTGAAAGGACGATGGAGAGATGTCTTGTTTCTGAATTGTCGTAAGGGGCTCTGGAGGTGCAAACATTGTCGTCACTGGCTGTTGTGATTCAACAGGGGGTAGAGGTACAGGGCTGGGATAGGATTTACTGCTACTAGGAAGGATGTTGGTAAGCTCCAGGATTTGCTGACCTGAATTGAGAACTTCTGTGGGCTGTATGGATTAAATTCAAATATCTATTAAAAAGGTTGGCCAAAAAGACTTGAACAAAATATAATTTGTTTCAGGAAATAAAAGATATAACAAAATAACAGTAACACAAATCATAATTAACATTGCAATAATATAATTATTAAAATCAAATATTCAACAAGATAAACAAAATCATGAATTAAAGAAATTAAAATATTTATTTTTAAAAATAATAATTAACACAAAGATTTTTTCATTTTTTTCGCTGTATGTTTTGCCCAATTCGCTTTCTAATTCCCCATTACAACCACCAAGCGTCATTCTTTATGCCTCTATCGTGAAAAAAAATGTTAATTAACGTATTACTTTATTGATGATATTTACATATATTAGTTTTTTTCTGTTTGTATATATTTTGGAAATTTATTTTGATTTTTGTTGGTTTGTCTGCTAAAATATGTTTAATATTGCAACTGCAACTCCGAAATTTATTTTCCTTAAAAAATATATTATTTAGTTTATTTAATGTTTACAGTCATTACAAAATGGCAAAACTAAGATAGTATTTAGAAAAATCTTTTATTTTGACATAGCTCAATGGCTAGGGTTTGGGCACTATCAATCTGAAGGTTGGGGGTTTAAATGCTTTGAGAAAGGCCCTTGACATTCATTGTTCCAGGGGTATTAGGGCTGTATCATTGTTGACCCTGTGCTCTGACCCTAACATCAAGTTGAAATACTTGTAGGTCACTTTTGGATAAAAGCGTCTGCAAAATGACCAAATGTAATGTAGCCAAACATTTTTTATTTTGAATGCATCCCTAAATTTAAGATACAATTGTAGGGTTTATAGTGAAACAAAAAGAGTTAAATGAATATAAACAAAGTAATATACATAAAATACATATGACTGAAACTTTGTCATTTTTAATTTAAAGCATTCATGCAATAAAGCAGCATTAGGACAGACCTTAAAAATGTTCGATGCTGTTGTGTTGGTGGAGATTTCCATTGGAGTGACTTCTTCTCGTTTGACGATGGAGATCAGCGGTGCCATTAAGGCACCACCACTGGTTCCTGTGGTCATTGCTACAGAGGAGATAAAAATGTTTTAAATGAGGGAGATCTTTTTGGTTTTGTTCTTATTACACAGAAAAATGAAATTAAATCCCACCTTGTATCTGATCTTCAAAAGTACAAGGCTTGGCTGACAACTCTGACTTCACAGGCACATCAGCTTTCTCTGTTTGACAAAAAATAAAGTGCATGATCGACAAAGTCTGAATAATAAGATATTACACAAAGACACCAGAAAACTTTAGTATTCAAAAAAAACAAGCCACATTTCATCATGTCCAGTGGGATAAAACCCTACAAGTGGATTGGTCAAGGTGTGTTACATTTTAAACAAATTTTTATGTTTATATGTTAGTCATTTTCATGGCAGAATAGGTATTTCCCATTAAAAAAGTTTACAAACATTTTCTGATCGTTATATTTATGTTATAGTTTCTTTATGTTCTTTGTTTGAAGGTAGTTTATTTTAAATATAAGTTATCACTTTAGTGTTTTTTTAGAAATTTGATTGGTCTCTGATTGGGTTTTGTTGAAAATGTCCACCATTGAGGCTGGTATTGCCATTATTTGTCTTTCAATGTTGTATTTTGTAAGTACAGGGGTTGGACAATAAAACTGAAACACCTGTCACTTTAGTGTGGGAGGTTTCATGGCTAAATTGGAGCAGCAATCTTCATTAATTGCACATTGCACCAGTAAGAGCAGAGTGTGAAGGTTCAATTAGCAGAGTATGAGCACAGTGTTGCTCAAAATATTGCAATGTACACAACATTATGGGTGACATACCAAAGTTCAAAAGGTTTGAGGAGCATGAAAGTGAAGCTGAACATCTCCCATGACCTGCACACTCACCAGATCTAATTTTATTGAGGCCCTTTAAGTTGTTTTGGAGGAGCGAGTCAGGAAACATTTTCCTCCACCAGCATCACGTTGTGACCTGGCCACTATCCTGCAAGAAGATAGGCTTACAATCCCTCTGACCACTGTGCAGGACTTGAATATGTCATTCCCAAGACGAATTGACGCTGTATTGGCCGCAAAAAGAGGCCCTACACCATACTAATAAATTATTGTGGTCTCAAACCAGGTGTTTCAGGTTTTAGTTTCTAACCCCTGTGTATGCTCAATAGTTATTTGTGTGTTGTATGTGTCACATATTGGTGGCTGTTCTCCCTTCATCAGGTTCCTTCAATGCGGCACCTGTTCGGATCTCCTCCAGTCAACGTTTAAACAAATAGTCACAACATCAGAACTCTCTTTATAATCCATTATATCATAAAAAGTTACATTAAAATGAAGAGCATTTAATAGAGAGCAGTCCCCGTCACTGCAAACACAACTAAAAGAATTTACTATTCAGATTGCTTTTACTTCAGTTGAAGAACTTTGCACCGACCTGGTTGAGGAGTGTACGTGAACGTCTGATGGTCATGGGTTCTTCCTGCATTCGTTACCACGGAGATTCCAACTGAAACTGGAGAGGTCACCGTCAAGTCACGATAAGGAGGCACCTTGACCACCAGATGATTCTGTTTGGAAGTGAAAATATACATAAGTATGTGTTCGATGACATCATCGGCACTCTAACCTGATGTACCTACCTGATGAAAAAGCTCCATGTCGATTTCCGCTTCAGCCTGCCATAAATGATCATCTGTGAAACAGCAAAAGCAATGTTTCCAGGATTAATAAATAAGAACAGTGTTTTAAAATGCATTTCACAGCATATTTCATTTATTGTAAAACCCATTAACATAACACTCACTTATTTAATAAGTAAGAAAATAAGCCAGGTTGGGGGGGAAGGGTATTTAAAAGGTGAAGCACCACTACAATTATGCAAAACCCCCATTTATTATTGTGACATCATGTCAGTCTTTTTAACAGCACAGACAAAAGTTCACAGTGGAACCACATAAACAGAACAATACACAGTTAAGCAAGATGAAGCTGCCGTCAAGAATGTTTTTCTGTAGAAAGTAATAAAGTATGTTTTGAATAAGTGACTTTTGCATGAGCAAGATCAACAACACAAAGGCAAGGCTATTTATAGAGCACCTCTTCATACAGAAGTGATTCAAAGTGCTTTACAGAGTAATAAAAATCATGATGGTCATTTATAAATCATTAGAATAGTGCATTCAAATAAAAGATAAGTAAATATGAATAAACTCAATTAAATTAGTGCAATAAGGGCGGCCCAGCTTAGTGGTTAGCACGTTCGCCTCTAGGCGCTGGGGATTCCCGGTTCGAATCCTGATCTGGGTGGAGTTTCCATGTTCTCGAAGTGTCTGCGTGGGTTTTCTCCGGGTTTCTCCCACATTCCAAAAACATGGAATCCATGTAAATTGAATGCTCTAAATTGCCCCGTATAGCATGTGTTTTTGAATGTGTGTGTGAGTGCCCAAGCGATGGATTGGTGCCCTGCCCAGCGCCTGAGATGTTCTCCCCTGGATGGGCATGGAGAACCTCACCGTGACCCTAGTAGTGGAAGATAATAGATGGGTAGTGCAATAAAAGATTTTTTTTTTTTTTTACATTACATGTATGGTTGAGAACCAAGACCCCAACTGTATATAAATACCTGAACCAAGTTCTTGAAAAATAACTTTGGTGCCTTTGAGGAAGTTTTTGCCAATAAGGAAGACCTCCTCTCCTCCAATCACCGAGCAGCTATGGAGACTCTTCTTAAGGATTTCGGGTACTCCAGCAGGTTGGGCTATAGAGAAGAAACACACACTTTAGGATATGAACTGTGGATTTTAATATGACCCCTGAATAAGGCTAGTTATATATTAGGACCACACTCGGTATAAACATACTGCAAAGAATTGCTGAAGACAGAGTCTGCAGGGTGAGAATAGAACTATCTTGTCTGGGGATGTTGACTCTAAATGCCAGTCGAGCTCGGGTGCTCTTCTTTTTGGAACCAGCCACTCCTATACGCGCTTCCACATCAGCGTTCCTCAGCTTTAATATCCCAACACAGTCGACCCTGCGAATAACGTTCTTTAATTGTTAAATAAGTGAAAACTAAGCTGCAGCAACAGAAAACAGACGGTAATCTCCTCACGCTAACGTCATGGAGCTGCTGGGCTCCAGGTTGACCTCAATAACAGTAGTCCCCTCGATGTCCACTTCCTTACAGGCGGTGGTGTTGCGCCCTGTAACTCTGCAGGCTTGATAAAAACCGTGGGGCTTCACACGTCCAGCGTCGTTTGCCACGAACACCTGAAGAACAACCGCTTCATTCACACCTTCTAACTGAAAGAAAAAAGCAGGAGAGCCATGAAGAACTTGATCTACATTTCATTTACAAACAAGAGCATGTTTTTTGTTCTCACTTTGACTGTGGGGAAGCCCTGTTGTGTGCGGTCTTTTACAGATCCCCTGCTGCCCTCTGTGAGGTACCGTGCTCGGTGCTGCGTCTCAGGCTGTACCAGAATCTTCAGTTCTTTCCCCTCGCTCTTCTGAGGATACTGTGCTGAAAGAATTCCTCCTTTCTGACCAACAGCTGCATCCAGGCTGCTACAGAAAACAGCCACCAGACACAAAGATGAATGTGAACTGTATTTTATTGACTCCCACACTAAACTCATAAGAAGATTATTTATTAGACGAGAGTGGTTTAGTATATAAATGTAATCAATTACTTTAAGTCAATAAGCATATCGGCAGCTACAGTGGAACATCTGTTTTCATTGCTAATCCATCCATAAATAAAATGGTGTACATAGTGATATTTTATTGTCTTTGTTATTTGTGTAATGTATTGTTATATTTTTATATATACACGTATTCTATTTTTATTAAACTAATCACTTAATGCCCTTTTTCAACCATGGAAGGTCTGGATTTGGAATCATACTCAAAATCAAAGTGGAAACTCAAATTACTGGCTGATCCAATTTCAGGAGACAAGTTAAAGTGAGGTTCAGTAGTGTGTGTGTCCTCCATGTGCCTGTATTACCTCCCTGCAACGCCTGGGCATGCTACTGATGAGGCGGCGGATGTTCTGTCCTACAGCCCCCTCCATGTCTCCTGGTGTACTGGCCTGTCTCCTGGTATCTGC
>JAOUQT010217230.1:0-17640 GCA_025769995.1 Xyliphius kryptos
GGGCGCCCCATTCGTTTGCCTTTTACAAACAGCAAGGGGGTGCTGAGGACCTATTCTACCCCGGATCCCCACGGGAGTTCCTATTAAATACAGAACCTTATGGTTTCTGATCTACAGACAGATCCCAGTTCCGCTGACCTGTGTGTGTGGATGTGAGCCGCCATCCTCGGCAGCAGTGGGAGGTCGTTAAGTGATGCCAGTGTGCGCAAGTCACTCCTTTGGAAGAAGTGCAGGTCGAGCTCCTGCCTCCAGCATCGCGGTAATGGCAGGTGAGATAAACCGAGAGGGAATTTCTCGATGCTCTGCGGCAGGTCCTCGGGTGAAGATGGATCATTTGAATCCAGCATCTGGGATGGGTCCTTTACAGATAAAGGATAAAGGACATTGTCACACAACATGAATGATTTTGCTGGTATAATAATTTATTGTTTATAAGATCAGCATAACATAATCTCCTGCATCAACTACAGGGTGGCCCAAGCAATATATTAATGCAAAGCTGATACCAGTTTGAAGGCTCAATATTCTACTTCTGCTGACTGTTTCCATTAGGGGGCACCCTAACGGTTCTCACATAGTGGGTCGCAGACAGCTTGTTAACAATAAATCCAGTGGATACCTGGCTTCCTATTTAATCAGCGTGATCACATGACGTGGACATATCTCATTGTCCCTATTAATTTCCCTTGAGAAATGTATTGTATTGTAATGACCAGGAGATCGTGTGGATCTTGGGCTGAGACCTGTTGAGAACTCCTGGGTTATTCTTCTCCATCTTGTCCTCCAACCCTACCTCTCCTTCCTCTCCTTCTCCAGCCTGGTGGCTTCATCCTCAGCATCATTCATCCAATATAAACCTCATCTCGCCTCTGTACATGTCCAAACCAGCTCAATCCAGCCTCCTACTAGTATGGTTCCTTTTAAAAACTCCTTCCTCGCCACTGGTCCTGTGAACCTTCCCTCTGATTAGGCTTAGTACTGATATTTAAAAAATACTTGGGTGTAGTGAAAAATATAGCAGTGTACTCACCAGTGTAAAAGGTTGCTGTGAAAGAGTAAAGTTTCTGTACTGGGGAAAGTCCTTCAGGGTGAAGCTGTTCTCTACAACAGAACAGAGACGCAGGAGCCTGTGGTGGTTCCACAAACCCACATCCTGACGGCCATCAGGGTATGACATTACTCCAGGTCCAAAGCGCAGATCATCATGGTATAGACCCTGTGGAGTACATATTTAAAGGCTTAGCAGCAAATTAAAAATTGTAAAATATATAAATAAGGCATAACTAGTGATCGTCAATGCATTTTTTTTTTTTCCTTCAAATTTAGGGAATACAGGTTAAAAGACTAATTTGAGCTTCACTTGAATTGTCGCTAGTCAATAATTTGCTAGAGGTTCTAAAAATTAGCTAAATTGCTAAGTCGCCAAGTAGGCAACAGTGAGTTACTCTTACAGCTGTCCTCACATCAGATCACCCTTTCACTAAATTATTTAAATCAGAAATATGTGTTTTTTGATGTAATTTTCACATATTAAATAAAGCGGAATAGCCGTGCTGCGCTACGGGGCAGTTAAAAAGTATTTGTTTTTGAATGAGTGACGGCTTTGGAGTTTATACACACTTCTGATCAAAATCCTAAGAGAACTGCAAGAATTTGCATTTTGCACTATTGGATCTTGAGAAGGTTCTGTTCTAAGTTGAGCTTCGCAATGCTAAAAGAAGAAATCGGCACAAGAGACAAAAACTTTTGAGCAGGGAATTTAAAAGAGAAAAAAATCGGCTGATCAAAAGTTTAAGACCATAGCATTTAAAAGCCAAAATCTGTGCAAAAAAAATTGGATTCCATGTAATTTTCTGTCAAGTATTTACATCGTCATGACCTTCTGGCGGCAAAAGCAAAAAACCTGACTGACTTTGAACGTGGTACGATTGTTGAGCCGCATAAGCAAGACTTCTCACAATGTACCATTGCTGCTGAGGTTGGATGCAGTAAGAATAATTTTTTTTAATGATCCTGGGGGTTATGGAACAAAAATATGAAGTGGTAGCGCTGAGCCACAGGACCCGATTGGCATTCAGTCAAGACACAGGATAATCCTATATCCAAATTAAGGCCATTACTGGTGCTGACTGCAGCCCAATGACCATCAGACGGCACCTGCAAGGGAAGGGTTTTAGAAACAAAAAACATCTTTAAAAGCCACAAAAATGCTCGTTTGGACTTTGAAAGGGTGCACCAAACATGGGACATTAAAAAACAGAAAAAAGTTGTATTCTCTGATGAGTAAAATATAAGCTTGATGGTCCTGAGATGGTTTCTACACGGCACAGTGGTGGGGGTGCCATCCTGATTTGGGGTACTTCAGGTTGTGCACAAAACAGCAGCAGGCTATGTGGAGATGTTGCAACAGGCATCCCTCATGACTGAGGGCTCTTGTCTGTGTGCTAATGACTGGGTTTTCCAACATGACAATACTACAGTTTACAATACCCACCTCACAAAGCACTTCTTCCAGGAGAACATAATCATTCTTTTGGACCATCCTGTGTGTTCCCCTGATTTAAATCCCATCGAGAACATTTGTGGATAGATGGAAAGGTAAGTTTACAAAAATTGACATCAGTTCCAGACAGTGAATTCCCTTCATGAAGCCATCTTCAATTCTTGGAGTAACATTCCAACTAGCCTCCTGAAAACACTTGCATTAAGCATGCCTTAACGATTGTTTGAAGTGATCAACAAGAATGGTGAAGTTACTCATACTGAGTCCTTTGATTTCTGTTTTGAAGGGGTTTTCTGGATTTTTTTTCAGCCCTGGTCTTAAACTTGTAATCAGCTGATGAACAGCCTATTTCAATTCAATTGTTTTTAACATATTTCCTGCTCAAAAGTTTTTGTTTTGATTTCTTCTTTTAGCATTGTGAAGCTTGACTTTGAACCTTCTTAATATCCAATAGTGCAAAATGCAAATTCTTACAATTCCTTTATTGAAAGAGGGTTGGGGTAATTAAAAATATGGAATGAGTATGTGGAATAAATATAGTGTGAGTTGGGACTACGGTCTCCAAGCGCTTGCTTTCCCGGTTCGAATCCCAATCTGGGTGGAGTTTCCATGTTCTCCCCGTGTCTACGTGGGTTTCCTCCGGGTTCTCCGGTTTCCTCCCAAATTCCGAAAACATGAAGGTAAGTTGAATGCTCTAAATTGCCCTGTAAAGTGTGTGTATGTGTGTGTGACTGTGTGAGTGAGGGTGTACCCATCGATGGATTGGTGCCCTGTCCTGTGCGCCCAAAACGTTCTCCCCTGGATGGGTCCCCCCGTGACCCTCATAAAGGAATAAGCGGAAGATAATGAATGAATGAATGAATCCCTTATAGGCACACCTGAAAACAATTTCAGGTGACTACATCTTGAAGCGCATTGAGAGAATAAAATTGTCACCTAAAATTGTTTCCAGGTGTGCCTATAAGGGATAATTTGTATAATTAATTAGAATGCCAACAGTGTGCAAAGCAGTAATCAGAGCAAAGGTTGGCTATTTTGAAGAAACTGGAATATAAAACATGTTTTCAGTTATTTCACCTTTTTGTTAATTACATAACTCCATAGTTTTGATGCCTTCAGTGAGAATCTAGATGTAAATATTTGTGAAAAAAAGGCATTGAATGAGCAGGTGTGTCCAAACTTTGGGCCTGAATTGTATGTGAGGTGAGGACAGTGTGATCATTTACTGTAATTCATTTATGTAACTGATGATTTGTTATTTTAAAAAGTGCTTAGAGAATTGTAAAGGCTTTAGATGTGTGACTTCAAGCTTTAATTTATGAAGAAATAGGAAACCAAAAATATTTTTAAATTATTTCATATGTTGATATTTATATTTTCAGATTTCCTACGACTATCTTATTGTAGCTTTGGGGCTGCAGTTGCACTTTGAGAAGGTAAATAATATTTTAATAATTATTTTTATCCGAGCAATTTTTAATAAAATAGTTATCTACTTTTAAACAAGCAATGTACTAACAAGAAATGTTCCTAAAGTTAGTTCAGTAACTGGCATGTGTGTATTTTAATAGTTTAAAAGCGGCCATTACCAAGAACGTTTTACATGTAGGTTTTACAGAGGCTTTCCATGAAGTAGAAGTAACCCATTCTGATTTTTTATATTACATACAGTCATTAATAGGTCTTAATACACATAATTATTTATTCTATTTCAGATCAAAGGCCTTCCAGAAGGTTTTGAGCATCCCAAAATTGGCTCAAATTATTCCCTGCAGACCGTGGATAAGACGTGGAAAGCATTACAGAACTTTAAGGAGGGAAACGCTGTATTTTCTTTTCCCAACACTCCTGTGAAGTGTGCTGGAGCTCCTCAGAAGATAATGTACCTTTCTGATGCCTACTTGAGAAAGGTGCTTATAATAGAGTTTTTTTTATTAATTCAGGCATCACCACTATAAATCATAAGGTAAACTTGACACTGTAGGTTTTTATTCTAAGCAGGTTGAACAGATTCAACATGTGTTACTAAGTCAGTTCAATTCAGTAAAGTGTTGCCATACAAAATACCAATTATACAAAATGGAAAGGAAAACTTCGGAAATGACCGATCATTTTTCTAAATGTCAGTAAACAAATCAAATCAAAATCAATTTAAAGGCTATTTGTCACATACATAGTTATTCATGATGCAAGCTTTAAAAAGCTTAGACAACTGTGAGCACATGTTAAGCAAATACAAGTTAACAAAAAGTAAAGAAATTAGAACTAGAATAAAATTAAATAAAGTTGTCGGTTTTTCGGTTTCTTCCCTAAAGTCCAAAAACATGAACTCAAGGGAAATTGACTGCTCTAAATTTCTTATATCTACAGGTGCTGGTTATAAAATCGAAATATCAAAGGAAACGTTATTTCTGTAATTCCATTCAAAAAGTGAAGCTTGTAGATTGTATTTGTTTTTCGTATTCCACACAGACTGATAGTTCAAATGTTTTTCTTTTACTTTTGATGATTATAACTGTATCTCAGAAATTTTTAATCTTACTTAAAACCTATACATTAAAAGGATTCTTAGAATATTGGCCAACATGAAAAGTATGAACATGAAAAGTATGACCATGTAAAGCACTCCATATTTAGTTGGTGCTCCTTGTCCCGTTGATGGGGAGGGTGGCAGGTGGGAAAGGTTGCCTCAGTGTAGGCCCATGGATGGGTGAAGGGGGCCAACCCGTTGGGGTAGGCGGCAGGATGGGAAGTTTGCCCCTAATATTTAGTTGGGGCTCCTTTGGTCTGGATTACTGCAGCAATGCAGCGTGGCTTAAGAGTCAATCAGTCTGTGACACTGCTCATGGGTTATCAGAGCCCAGGTTGCTCTGTAGTGGCCTTCAGCTCTTCTGAATTGTCGGTTCTGGCATATCACATCTTGCAGCAGATTACATGGCACCCCAAACCATCACTCTCTGTGGAAACTTTACACTGGACCTCAAGCAACGTGATTTCTGTATTTCTCCTCTATTCCTCCAGACTCTCAGACCTTAATTTCCAAAGACAATGCTGAATTTACTTTTAGCAGAGAACATACCTTTGGACCACTTAGCAGTAGTCCAGTCAAGACACTTTTGACACTGTCTTTAGTTTAAGAGTGGCTTGACACAAGCAATGCTGGAGTCAGTCCTTCATAAACCACCACGCACAAACATGCAAAACATGGGGTTCAGCTACCCCATGTTTTACATATGTTTGTGAGTGGTGGTTCTTGAAGCCCTGACTCCAGCTGTAGTCCACCCATTTTAAAATGGGTTTTGTTTCACAATCCTCTTTAGGATGCAGTTATCCCAATTGCTTTTACACTTTTTTTTCTACCACATCTTTTCCTTCCTGTCGCCTCTTTATTAATGTGCTTGGACACAGAGCTCGTACACAGCCAGCCTCTTTAACAATGGCCTTTTGTGTCCTCCTCTCCTAGTGCAAGGTGTCACTGGTCGTCTTATGGACAACTATCAAGTCAGCAGTTTTGATTGTGTAACCTACAGAACTAGACTGAGAGACCATTTAAAGGCCTTTGCTGGTGTTTTGAGTTTGTGCACCAGGTGTCTTCAGTATTGACCGGCGACAGGACTTTACAAGCACAGAGACATTAATGCACCACATGCACTAGGCTGGCTGATGCCTCTGGCACCAATGCCACGTTCCCCTCACCATGGCGAACTTGCTCCTTGTTTTCTTTTGGCTTATATCAGCTGCACGCTGATCATTAACAGAACCTTCAGCGGGGGCAGTAATCACATCTTTACTGGCACTCAACAGACTTTAATTATTTGTAAAGATTTAATAGTGAATCTGTTTTTTTTTACATAAAAATGCCCAAAATGTTTGCATCTTACCAGATATTTGCAATAATACTATATCTTTTTTCTATTGAAGACAGGAAAGAGGTCGAAAGCCAACATCATTTACAACACATCACTTCCTGTGTTGTTTGGAGTTAAAAAGTACGCTGACGCTTTGTGGGAGATTGTTAAAAGTCGAGACCTGAATGTTAACCTGAGACACAATCTTATAGAAGTCCGTGCAGACAAACAGGAGGCGGTATTCGAGAACCTTGATAATCCTGAAGAAAAGAAAGTTTATAAGGTTCCTTTTTCATTACAGCCTCATGTTTGTGTTAATTGAACTTTACATCGATTCGCTTACTTTTGTGATGTTTAACAGTATGAGATGCTGCATGTTACACCTCCTATGGGACCACCTGCTGTGCTCGCAGGCTCGTCGTTGGAGGATCAGGCTGGCTGGCTGGATGTAAACAAGGAAACCCTTCAGCACACAAGGTACACAAACGTGTTTGGAATTGGAGATTGCACCAATCTACCAACGTCCAAAACAGCAGCTGCTGTAGGTAAGTTGTGTAAATAGAACTTTGCTTTATATGTTAACTAGCCCCTTCATTGCCCAGCTTGTGATGATGTTTCCTGCAAACAGGGTAAACATTAATTTACGCCTCATTGGTGGACATGGTCAACGTGGGGAAAATAAACTTTATTTACCTAACTTAACAAAATAATCAAACAAAACCACTTCCACAGTATGTTAATATACGTTTCTGCTGCACATAAAGACTTTCGGCCACCAGTCACTGGTGTTACTTTTTGAATGTTGGATCAAAAAAACACTAAAAAAATTTTTTTATGGCAGAACCAGTCACTTTCAAGCTAGTTTTAGAATTCTACACGCCAAAGATCATTACAGGGAGTTTTTTCTTGCCACTGTCGCTTCGGCTTGCTCTTTGCGGGTTTAGGCTTCGGACTCTGTAAAGCTGTTTTGTGACGACACACTGTTGTAAAAAGCGCTATATAAATTAATTACTTGAACTTCAAAGATAATAAAGATCCAAATATGCTCTTGACGGAGAGATGCAGATATATAATATAGACCCAAGTATAAGAACATACACACCTTCTAAACATTTTAAGTTAGGTGTTCCATTCAGTCCCAATAGTCTTCCTGCAAGCGCCAGCATTTATTATCTTTCATTTCCAAATGATTAAAAGGTGAAGGTTATGTGGACATGGACATAGTAGTAAACATGCCAACGTATGAGTATAAGCATGGCTATTTAGTATTTGTATTAGTATGAATTTATGTATTTAAGTATTATTATTAGAATGAGTTTTAGTAATAGTATTAATAGACATTATAAAATAAGTGGTTCAGGGACTGAAATCAGATTTTTATTGACACTAATACACACCTCTGACCACATCACATTCCTATCAATGTGTGACATAGAATAATTTCCTTTTTTTTTTTTTTTTAATAAACCGCATTCTGTAATTTGGTGACTAGATGGCAGCATTTCATTGTTAAAGAAACCGGAAAACCTATTAGCAATCAGCGTTCACTTTAAAAACCGGACTACATTACATCGCAGAAGACGTATTAAAGCTATTTCTTTATAAAAGTAATAATAAAGCATATGAGAGGGTATGCAATACTGTGACTAAATCACAGAAAAGGTGTAACTCTGCTTCTCTTCGTGCCTAATAACACCTCTTTTCTGTAATTGATTCACAATAATGCACTCCCTCTCATACATTTTAATACATTCTTTATTGAAAACTTGAAGGTTTTAGGTATTCATTTATTCATTATCTTCCACTTATTCCTTTATGAGGGTCGCGGGGGGTTCCCCATGTCCATCCAGGGGAGAACGTCTCGGGCGCTAGGCAGATACACCCAGGACAGGGCGCCAATCCATCGCTGGGTACACACTTACTCACACAGTCACACAAACATACACACACGTTGGACAGGACAATTTAGAGCATTCAATTTACCTTCATGTTTTTGGAATGTGCGAGGAAACCGGAGAACACCCACACAGACACGGGGAGAACATGCAAACTCCAACCCCCTCAGTTGCAGGTATAAAAAACAAATATATGCAATTTGTTATAAAGTGTTAAACATAAAATTGGTCTCCTGAAAGAAAAAGAAAATATATATATAATCCACCCACAAGCTATGTAGAATTTGGACGCTTGCAAAATTAATTCCAGTTATTGAAAAATTGTCAAAAAAAATGTAAGAAGACAAATGTTAATGAAAGCCTGATTCAGTTTGCAGTAGACTAAATCTGGATGAAGTTACACCAATAGCCCTGATTATTATTGCCAAATACACAGAAATGGTTCCAAAAAGAGAGCCTTAGTCTAAGAGAGTTAAAGTCAGAAACCAAACTTAAGAATCTGCAGCAAGATGTGTAACTTGCTGCTCACTTACAATCTCTAAACAAACTGACAGCGCTTGAGCTGTTCTGCCAGGAAAGATGAATTAAAAAAGTTCCAGATGTGCTGATTAAGCCATATCATTGAAGACTTGCAGCTGTTAATGCAGCAGATTGGGGGTTACTGCAATGACAAATGCAAAAAATAACCAGATTGCTCAGAAGTTTATCAATCTAGTAATAAACAACCGAATTCAGATCATTTTAATTTCTAGTGGCTGCAACGATACACAATATAAAGCAACGGCAGAAGGAGTTCTCTGTTTTTATCCATGCTGGAAAAGTTGTGAATCTATTTACAGACTGTTAATAAACAGTCCTGAGTGACGGGAACAGCTTGTTGTACACAGTTAATAATATGACATAACTCTTCTGCAGCTGCACAGTCTGGTGTTCTTGATAGGACCATAACCAGAGTGATGAAGAACGACAAGCCTGATAAAAAAGTGAGCTTCAGTAAATTGTTTCGAGTTTTTAACACTGTGAACAGAGGTACATAGAAAATTGGCAATCACATAAGCAGTGGGCATTATTATGAATTCTCCACAAATATGTTCAGCTTATAATGAGTGTTGTTTTTAAAGTGTTCAGTGGAGTTGGGATATAAGACACAGGTTATGTTCAGTTCTGAAGGCTACATTTTAAGAAGGCTTTTTGACATCTACATAGTCATTTTGAAACGAAATCTTCTCAGCTCAGTATTTTCCACTTCATCCTCTACTAGAGTTGCGGGAGCATTTCCCATGTCCATCCATGGGAGAATGTTTCAGCTGCTGGGCAGAAAAACCCAGCGCCAGTCCATTGCTGGGCACACACTCTTACATAGACACACACCCACTCTATAGTGGAAATTGGGAGCAGCCAATTCACTTAAATGCATGTTTTTTGACTGTGGAAGGAAACCAGAGAATCTGGAAAAAAAAACAACACATGGACACGGGGAGAACATGGAAACTCCACTAAAATTGGGATTCGAACTGTGATCTGAGAGGCGGATCTGCTAGCCAATGGAGTCTTATACAGTCCCTGACAAAGGTCTTGTCACATAAGGATATTAAAATGGTATATAACTTTATTGCAACAATTGAACAAATAATGGAACAAATAATGTAATTAACACAGATCATGTGCAACCTGATCTCTGATAACATGCCAAAGATTTAACTAACAACCAAAGTGCTGATCATAAAGTCGTTGAAGACCAAGTCTGCTGCTGGTGGCAGACATCCTTTATGTGTCCAAATGTCAATTGGAGAGGATAAGAAAAAGACTCCAAGAAACTGGTGAAGCTCAGGAGAAGCCCAGCTCAAGCAGTCCCTTAAGACACCTCTTCGAGAGGACCGTTTGTTGCTTTGACAGTTCTGGGCCAGCCCTTTTTCAACTGCAACAGACCTACATGAGAACTTGTTACCAGAAAACGCTGTATCTACAAGAACAGTTGGTTGCATAAAGGATGGACAGTGGAAAAGTGGCATAAGGATAACTTTTCTGATGAATCATCCACTGAACTACATTCCAATCGCCACAAATACTGCAGAAGACCCTGCATGGACCCTAAATTCACCCAGAAAACAGTCACATTTGGTGGAGGAAAAAATCATGATTTGGGGTAACATTCAGTATGGAGGTGTCTAAGAGCTGTGCAGTGTGGATGGCAACATCAACAGCCTAAAGTATCAAGACATTCTTGATGCCCATTATTGTCCAATCCACAAGAGAGGACAAATTCTGCAGCAGGATACTTCAGCCTTAATGTCAAAGTTCCTGAAAGCAAGGAAGATCATGGTGCTTCAGGATTGGCCAGCCCAGTCATCGGACATGAACATTATTGAGCATGTGTGGGGTAAGATTAAGAAGGCTTGAAAGATGAAACCAAAAAAATCTTGAACTCTGGGAGCCCTGCAAGACTGCTTTGCCAATCCAGATGACTTCCATCAATAAGTTATTTGAGTCATTGCCAAGACGTATGGATGCAGCTCTCCAAGCTCATGGAAGCCATCCATCCATCCATCCACTTATTATTTTCCACTTATTCCTCTACTAGGGTCGCAGTGGGGTTCCCCATGCCCATTGATGGGGGATCATCTCGGGTGCTTGGTAGATACACCCAGGACAGAGCGCTATCTATCGCTGGGCACACACTCACTCACACATCCACACAAACACACACTAAACAGGGCAATTTAGAGCATTCAATTTACAGAACATGGAAACTCCACCCAGATTGGGATTTGAACTGGGAATCCCAAGCTAACCACTTGGCCAAAGTCATACATGATATTAATTATTTTATCCAAGCCACCATGAATTTATGTTCTAATGTTATTGCAATGTTCGTGTATTTAAAGTAAAGTATATGTATAATGTCAGCATTATTTTTGCAGACGACAACTTTTGTCCAAGCAAAATCTGACCATTCTGCTCTGATCAAATGATTAAAGTTAATAAATAATACAAAACTTTCTTTTGACATAATGAGCAGAGGGCTTGCCTTGCTTATAAGCCATTTCTGATTTCGATGAATCAACTACAAGTCAAGCCATTATTTGTTATTTTTACAACCTGGATAAGGGACAAGACTTTTGTCGCTCACTTGATATTTTGACACTTACTTGACTGATGTGTAATAATTATATTCATTATATAATTGTATACAATGTATAATTTTACCAGATACAATCATTTAATTTGCATGTATGTCTCATTTTTCCACACAGTATGATGGCTATACTTCTTGCCCTCTGGTCACAAGTTATAACACAGTCATATTGGCAGAGTTTGACTATAATGGACAACCTCTGGAAACCTTTCCTGTGGATCAGAGCAAAGAGAGCAGGATCATGTATCATATGAAAGCTGATATGATGCCACATCTGTACTGGCATGCTCTTCTCAAGTGAGTTCTCTACACCTGATTTTACAGGTTTATGGTTAAACAGAGTTTATTTGGGCAAGCTGACAAAATACAATTTCTAAGCACTCTAATAGGAGTTCACCTGTTCACCTACCTAGTCATATAATTATTTAAGCAGCAATTTAAGGAACAGCAGTAAATAAAAAAGCATGAATGTAATCATCCATAAGAATAAGGATGATAGAATTGCAGTGATTTTAAACATGGTTTGATTATTGTTGCTGGTTTTAAGTCTAAGGTCTAAGTTGCCAAACCATGGGATACACATGACGGAGCCCCACCCCCTTTTTCCTTTTCATGTTTTCTAACATGGCCACTTTATATCAAACAAGTTTACTGCTTCTACCAGTCGCATATTTCTGGGAAAATGTCATCAACGAAACTGTTGCCCTAGAAATTCACAACATGGTTTTGACCTTCGTTTGTCAACATTGGGATACCTTTAAAGATATGCTGTCTGTTGTCATGGAAGCATAGTTATACAATCTGCTCAACAATACTGAGTACATAAATACTTTTGGAGTTCATGGTGGCAAGGCGGAAACAGGACTGGCAACGTTATACTGGGGAAGGGCTCAATTATGTGGCGTATGTTACGCTGTGGGTCGGCCAGTATCTCAGATTTCATTTAGATTTTTAAGTTTTAACATGACAACAGGAAGAAAATATGTGAGGTAATGATCCACTGTAACTGGCTAACTATATTATAACAATATATTTATAAATGTTAAATTACTTTTCTCTTCAGGGGACTGTGGGGAGGCCCGGGACCATACCGAAAGCTCATGCATCTTGGAATGAAGTCATAAGAACATCGGATTCACTATCAGTATACACGATTGTAGATGTAACAACAACAGGATTCACTTTTTATATTAAACTCAGTTTTTTTACTTACAACTATACTAATACTTCATTGTGATTTGACAATAAAACATTTCAAAAGTCTGCTTTGTTAAATGCTTGCAATATTACAGTTACACCAGTGACCTTTACATTTTGTAATCATTGACATGCTCAATTATAATGTACACATTGAATATTATAAAACAAATACATTTTATGTACATATACAGCTAAAAGTTTGTGAGGATACCGTGGAGGAATCAAATTCTAACACCCTACACTTTAATATGTTAAAATTTCATGTTATCAGTCTTACAAACTGTCGAAAGGCAAAGTTATTCCCCTTTTTGCTCCACTTACTGCACATTTTATTAATTCCACTTACCAAAAGAGGGACTTTGTACTTCTACAGTTACATAATGTAATGTTCCAGCTTTGATTTTTAGTACATTTTCCTGAACTTACCTAAACTCATAGTCTTAATACATTTTACTTTAAATTAACCCCTTTTTGGCCCGCCGTTGCCTGGGCTTGTGGGGCGTTTCCTTTAAACAGTGTAAACGAAGATTTTTTTAATGTTTTTTTTTTTTTTTGTTAACTTTACTAAACACCAAACATATTCCACAACTTTCACATCACTTAAATTTTTTTTTTTCCTGCACACATTAGTACTAACCACTCTTGAACACCAATCGCTGTTGTTGCTGCTCAAATTAAGAAGAGGTAAAAACTCAAAGCCTAATTTAAATAAATACTTTTTTAATTTACTTTACATATTTAATTTATCCAAGTGGAACTTCTATAATGTTTTCATAAAAAAAGCATACTAACAAAAAGATTGGGGATTTCAAAAAAACTGTCGGTCATGTGACATGAACACTGATCATGTACCTTGACCTCAAGATGGCAGCATGAGTTAACCAAGCAAAGACTGATGTCTGGAATTGTAAAAAAAAAAAAAAAAAAAAAAAAAAGTAGTAATAAGAAAAGGTAGTAACAAAAACCAAAGGAACTGGAAGTGGGAATAATATGACTAGATGTAGAAAACCAGTGTGCACAATACAGGTGTGCAAAAACTGAACAATATAACAGGTGAAGCACGGCAAAAAGACACAAGGCTTATGAAGATGAAAAGCAACAAGTGGGACAAAAGAAGAGAGTCAAATATGATGGCCAGACTTACTCTTTACTTGAAGGAACAAGACAGTGTGTCTGTAAACTATTAAAAACAGTGGCTGGCAATGTGTTAAATTAAACACGTATATCGGTAATAAAAGAAACTGAAATAAACAGACAGGAATAACAAATTAGAACTAAGAAGAAATGTATGTGACAAAAGAAACAGGAGAACAATAACATCTTAATTAACAAAATGATACAAATGAGGGTAATAATTTGAAAACATACATTAACATACAGAACAAGTTCAGAATTGGTGAACAAGTGTTCCTGACACTGTGTTCCATGACTTTCAAGCCCCCAGTAGGCAGTGCATAAAAAGTCATCATGAAAGGTTGTCATGCTGATGTGATAAATTTAGCCACATGCCCTCAGGAATACTAACAGTTTAGTTCTGTACAAAACTTTTCAGAGTCCTGAGAACCAGCATAAATGTATTTCCAAGTTTTCTGAGCTTCCTGCACCCAAGATAAAAATGATTATCCAGACTAATCAGCGAGAAGGTCAAAGGCAAAGGTGTATTCTGGAATTTAAGAGATACAGTTTTCTGTAAACCTATAGTTACATCAGAGCAATGCCAGGCCACATCATTATTTATTAATTTCTCTGCATTAAGAAACAATAATTTGGCTTAAACTTGAACAGCTGGGGCCAGTCGTAGGCCTGTGGTTAAGGAACTAGCCTTGTGACCTAAAGGTCCCGGTTCGATTGCCTGAGTGCTATGACTAAAGTGCCCTTAAGCATTTAAACTTAACTTCTTCCTGTGAAATGTTTACAGGGGTGCCTACCACTCCGGGCACATGTCTCTCACTTCACCAGTGTGTGTATATGTGTGTGTTTTACTGCACAAATGGGTTAAATAGGAGGTCCAATTCCTCTTTGTGTTAGCCCAGCAGGCAAAATACATCACTTAACTTTATCTTATGACTCTAGTACAATTGTAATCAGGAAAAAAATATGACATATGAATTGTTTCAGTTCATCTTAGGTGATTGAGGTCAGGACCCAGTTTAGGAATTCCACATAAAACCTGGTCTTCCCCGTGGTCCATCGCGTTTTAGGAGCTGCCCACTTACTTCTATTGTCATTCATGCTGGAACAGAAAAAGACCATAATGGTTCTCACAAAGCTGAAATCACACCTGTTTAAACTGCATGGCTAGTTGCTTGATTTTATACACCTGTAGCTATTGGCCTAGATTTAATCTGTGAATTTGTAAATGATCTGTGTCTCAAAACGTTTTTCAACATATCGTATATTCCATAAATTAGATTTATTGTGGGAAACGTTTCACAGAATTTTGAAAAAGTAAGTTGTTTAGTTAGTAAGAAAGATCATAATTCCATGTTGATGGTTTCTCATATTTTGTCCCACATTGTTACTTTGCCAATTAGGCGTCCACAAAATTTTGTTGTTTAGAAACCCTGCTTTTAAAAACACTGTAAATTCACCAAAAAGGAGCCTTTTTTAAATTGCTACATGCTGTTTGTGGAGCTGATTATACTGCAGCTGTGTTCAATAAAATTTGAATTTCATGGTCTTTCACACCAAACTCACCTAACCATGCAGTCATGTTGTAACAAATAATGACCTTTCCCATATTGTTCCCACAAAGCTGAAAGCACACATTTGTCCAAAATGCATGGCTAGGTGTTTATACACCTGTAGATATAGGCCTGGATTCCATATATGATTCAATATAAATTATCTGTGTCTCAAAACGTTTGTCAACATATTGTATGAACCAATGTTTCAATTTAATGTAAAGAAAAGTATGCATAGAAAAGTATGTTTAACTTTGACTTAAGCCTTGTTAAGTTAGTAAATAAGATCATAATTCCATGTTCTCTGTTTCCCTGTAGGTTATTCCTAGATTTTCCGGTTTTCTCCCATAGTCCAAAAACATGGATTTAAGGTGAACCGGCTGCTCTAAATTGTCCCTTTACTCTTAGGCCTAGTCCACACGTAGCCGGGTATTTATTAAATATCACATCGTTTTCAAAAATACTATCATACACGTAAACAATTTTTAAAAAGTTTTTATCCACATGAACTCGCACAAATACGTCATTGAGTGTTGTCATAAACATTCCAAGCGCATAAATGTCAGTGTAACATAAAGCTAAAATCTATGGCAGCCAATCAGAATCCAAAACTGACTACGTCAAACGACATTGTGCCTCCGTATTTGGTGGGAGAGTTGACATAAAACCTACAAATTCTTCTTCTCCAGTGCCCCTCAATGCACTGTAACAATTGGGTTCGTAAAAATAAACAAGCAAAAATCATCTGAATTAATTGTAAGAAGCAGCACATCAATCAATGACAGTCACATGTGTCATTATTGTCACATTATTTCTTGCAAACGGTTAAGATAGTAAAACGCTACTTTTACACAAAAACAAAATTTTCCAAAATCTCCACTTTGCCAGGAGTTTTCATTTATAATTGTTTTTGGTGATATAAAACTACGTTTTCATGTGGATAGAAGCCCCAAATGCATAAAAAATGTATTAGTTTTTCCAGATACCCGGCTACGTTTGGCGTAGGTCTTAGTGTCCAAAGCCTGGTAGAAGGTTTGTCAGGTTGGCCAGCCGACGTAAAACATTCAGCCAAGTCTGATATTACATTTTGGTAACTATGCAGACACTTTTTTAAAGCGACTTACAACTATCCCAACTTGATGGCTGGGGTCAGAACACAGGGCTGATATAGCACCATGGAGCAACGAGGGTTAGGGGCCTTTCTCAAGGACCCACAGTGGTAACTGGCATTTTAACTCTCAGCCCATTTGGTCACTTTGCAGACACTTTTATTCAAAGATAATTACAAGTACACCAATTAATAGCTGTGGTCAGAACACAGGGTTACATACAGAATCCCCAGAGCAACGAGGGTTAGGGGCCTTTCTCAAGGACCCACAGTGGTAACTGGCATTTTAACTCTCAGCACATTTGGTCACTTTGCAGACACTTTTATCCAAAGCGAATTACTAGTACACCACTTAATAGCTGGGGTCAGAACACAGTGTGACCTACAGAATCCCTGGAGCAATGACGGTTAAGGGCCTTGCTCAAGGACCCACAGTGGTAACAGGCATTTTAACTCTCAGCACATTTGATCACTTTACAAACACTTTTATCCAAAGCAACTTACAAAAACACCACTTAATGGCTGGGGTCAGAACACAGGGCTACATACAGAATCCCCAGAGCAACGAGGGTTAAGGGCCTTGCTCAAGGACCCACGGTGGTAACTGGCATTTTAACTCTCAGCACATTTGGTCACTTTGCAGACACTTTTATTCAAAGATAATTACAAGTACACCAATTAATAGCGGTGGTCAGAACACAGGGTTACATACAGAATCCCCAGAGCAATGAGGGTTAAGGGCCTTTCTCAAGGACCCACAGTGGTAACTGGCATTTTAACTCTCAGCACATTTGGTCACTTTGCAGACTTTTATCCAAAGCAACTTACAAGTACGCCACTTAATAGTTGGGGTCAGAACACAGGGTTACATACAGAATCCCCAGAGCAATAAGGCTTAAGGGCCTTGCTTAAGGACCCACAGGGGAAACTTCAGTAGAGCTGGGATTTGTACTCACAACCCTTAGATTGCTAGCCCAACATCCTAACCACTAAGCTACCTACGAGTTCATCACTGTGCTGACCGCTGAATAATAAAGGGTAAAAAGCTAAAGGTGTTTTTTTAATAAAGAAAATTGAGTTGAGTTTGAGACTTGTCCACATACTTTTGGCCATGTCGTGTTAAGTGACAGAACTGTTGTTTTAACCCCCTGCTCTTTAAAACGTTGTAAGGTGAATTCACAAAACCCCTTTCTTAATCGTTACATGTTAAACTGTTGGTTGAGCTGATTATACTGCAGCTGTGTTTAATCAAATTTGAATTTCATG
>JAOUQT010217329.1:0-17639 GCA_025769995.1 Xyliphius kryptos
ATACACACACACACCCACACACACACACACACACACACACACACACACACACACACACACACACACAGGGAGTGGTATGAACGAGCCATGATTGATTCTCAAGCAGGCTTGTACCAAACTCACCATCAAGTTCACAATCTGACCACAAGCAGGAAAAGAGAGACACAATAAATCACATAATCATCACTGTAAGAAAAAAATAATTCATAGATCTGCATTTATACATCGTATAGTTAGATAACGCTGTCTGTCTGACCTCGAATCAGCTGTAAATTCCCGGTTTCCATGGTCTCCTCTGGAGACCTCTGGGTTCTCAGGTTCAAGGTAAATTGGCCGCTCTAAATTGCCCCATATAGGCTATGCGTAAGCGTGAGTGCGACAAATTGGCGCCCTGTCCTGGGTTTATCTGCCAGGCGCCGGAAACGTTCTACCCTGGATGGGCACGGGGAACCCCACCGCGGCCCTCGTAGAGGATTAAGTAGAAGATTAATGAATGAATACGGACACGGGGAGAAAATAGAAACGCCACTGAGATTGGGATTCGAACCGGGAATCCCCAGCGCTGAGAGGCGAACGTGCTAACCACTACACCCTGTGCCGCCACATCATATTAAAATGAAATCTAAAACATTTAATTATATTTACAGTTTATACAGACACATAGAACATAGAACTCTCTCTCTCACTCACACACACACAGAGGACAAAATTCTACTTCATTGTTGGGACATTCCTCACCTTCATATAAGGCATCAGTAGCTTCAGCCTCCCTCCTCCTCCGCACTGCCCTCTGTTTCTCCTCCAGCCTTTGTTTCTCCATATTGGCTTCATCCCACCGTCCCTCCTCCATCAGCCGCTGGTCCGGCCGAAGACGGCTGTCTGTCAGACTTGTCCCGTCTTCCTCCTCGTTCAAAGTGAGAGCCAGCGAAGAAAAGAAGTACATTTTCTCAGCGTTTTCCCTGAAAGCACAAAATGGAAAGAAAATAAAAATTAATATTAACATTAAAAACCTTTTATAAAAATGCATGTACTTAGATGAATGACTGTGTCGAGTTCTAGGTTATTTTTATGTTCCTGTTTACGTTTCTGGAGCACTGAGTTTGAAAGACGTCTGATATTTTAGACAGGGATCCTAATTTATTTCTACTAGATAAATAGGTTCTAGAAGTCTGTACGTTTCATTGAAGTCAATCATTGATTTGCTTATTTGGCGAGATAACGTTCCTCAATTCCATCTTTTTAAAGTTTTCGGGAAGCAGAGTGGGGCTGCGGGATTGGACACATTTAGTCAGATGTCCTCTTTGCTGTTGACGTGCAACTCGTGTGTGTTGCTTACAGTGTCAGATTCACGTTGCTGTTTTAGCCGTTCTTCTGACATTTAAATTCTACTGCGTCTTTGCGCTTAAGCATTACATGGCTTTTTTTTGCTGCAGTCGTCAGTGGATGCCTCCATTTAGGAGGCATGATTCTGCGTGGGGATATTGTTAACCATCAGGCACAGTTAGGAAGTGGCACTGCCCGCCGCATGTTCAGGTTGTGGAGGGGTAGAGGGGTGGAGCCGCCCTGCATCATGTCCCTCTACTCTCCTCCCAGGCCAATGGCTATGGAGATGACACGCCAAGCGCCTTATAATATAGATATTGTTTTTATATTAAGAAATTCTATAAATACTATTCCCCAGAAGTGTCTGGGGTTCTAGACGGGGCTGTACATACGGGAGTGGGTATTTTTTCCACAGCAACCGTGGAGTGAGTGTTTGGTAGACAGTCTTCTGTTTGCCCTCAGTGCTGCTGTTGCCCCGGCTGCTCTGAATGATCTTGGCACTCTCCATCCGGTCATCCCACGTTCCAGATAAAATGTAGTGAGCCTGTCCTTCATCATCGGACACCACACCCGTCACCTGAGAGAAAAGACATTAATCACAGAAGGTTTTTAAAGCCCCATGTGTAGCCGCTTTACAAAACCCCGATTTATTTGAATGCATTGTGGTCAATATGGTGCTTCATAAAAAAAAAAATCCAAAGCATAATGAGTCAGAATCCCAATTAAGAACTTGTTGACGAACATGGCTGACACACTGCATAGTGCACTGCATCTGTAATCGAGCACAGTTCCTAAAACAGAGAATGCTGACCTTGCGTGGGACTTCTCGTGAAAAGTAGCTGTAAGGAGAGAACTTCAGCTGGCACGACTCTTTGGTTCTGTGATTCACAATGTCGATGTCTCCTGACTGGAGAAAAAGCAAAACATAATTACAAGAATTTAAGAATTTACTTCGTATATTTCTATATATCAGTGAAAGGGACCAGAGCACGATGTTTTCTTTCATATTACATTGTGTTGCTGATATTTATGGTAGAACGCATGTGACTTGTAGCTGAGGACTCTGCACTGTTGTATTGATACTAAACTTAATTTAAGCTTAATAACTTATTAACTTTAAATATATCAGATCGAAGCACAGCAACTTAAACTGACCTGATCAATCCAAAGTTTGCCCACGATGATGTTGTGCACAGTGGAGGTCACCTTACGCCACACGTAGTGGTTCCCACTTGTGTGGAACTGCAGGTGGATGTCACCTGGAGAAATAATTATTATATAATATCAGGACAAATAATATCATGAATATAAAAATGATTGATGAGACACCCTCATCTTCTGAGCCCCAGAGGAACCCTGATATTTGTCATGCTCTCACCCAAGGGCATGATGGACAGGTATTTGCCTCGAAACTTGCTTGCGATTGTGATTTCCTGCCACAGAGTCCAGCCTCGCTGTGATATGACGTGATGGGCCGCAGCGGGAGGATGATGGCTGACCTGAACATGACATGAAAAAAAACACTGAATAAAATTGGTTTTCAAAAAACACCATGTGATTTGGTCAAATTTAGATATTCAAGGATTCAAGGAGGCTTTATTGTCATTTTAATAACATGTATCATGTTACAAAAACGAAATTTTGGCCCACCAAATGACACCATGAGGTGAGGTATCACACCCTGCTGCGAGGTATGACACCCTGCGGTGAGGGTGCTGGACTGTCAGTCTGAAGGTTGTGTGCTTAATCTCAAAATAAAGCAAACTTGCCATAGTGGACCACTAAACAAGACCCTAAACACTTATTATTCCAGGGGGGCAGTATTTGTGGCTGACCCTGTGCTTTGACCTTAACTATTAAACTGGGGCCACTGTAAGTCCTTGTGGATGAATTTTGGGGTCGGAAAATGATGTAATTCCACAGCTACTGTTGCTCCTTCCAGCAAAGTCCAATTAGCACCTGCACACTCCTGCTGCCAAGTTTTGGAGGAAAGCCTGTGTGTCTCTGCCATAGTCGTAGATCCTTCTTTAATTGGAGCATCAGAACACCCCATATCTCCTGAGCCAATCCTAAATTCATTCCCTGGTTAGTTACAAGAAGGCAACGTATATTACAGTAGGGCCCTACCAAAATTCCAGAGACCCATATTCTTCAAAATGCACTATAAATAAACATCTCACCGATCTCCAACTGAAAAAAATAATGTTTCTATGGAAACGTACCTGCTCGCAGAGGGACCGGTAGCCATATTCGTCCAGCCGGTCGAGCTCGTATGTTTCACCCAGCAGGGGGTTGAAGGGTTTAGCCGTTCGATGAACGGTGGTGGAATAAGACGAGACCGAAAAGGCTGCCACCAAACACATCTGCTCGAGGGAATTGTCACAGCGAGCTGCTTTATCCAGCAGCTCACTGTACTCCAGATCTTCAGTCAGTCGCTGCAGCATGGAGAGTGGCTCATTAAAGTTCACCTGCAACACAAACAAGAGTAAAGAGGTCTGGGGTTAAGGGCTCCAGAGACAGAGAGCAAGGGGTAAGAAGGGCAATTACTGAGATATAGAGTGACAGCACGGAGGGGGTGGGGCCTGAACTTACAGGCATGGGGATTTTGGAGAGCTCTTTGCCGATGCAGTTCTTCATGATGCTCCATAGATTAAGCGAGTAGTTGGGCTTGTCCGGGATTCGGCTCCGCCTCCGCCGGCGCATCGTAAGTTCCCGACCCGACAGATCGTTACAACTCGGAGATGACTAAAACAAAAGGACGGAGTTCATTTAAATCAGTGAAATCTGATTGGTCTGCTGTTCTGAGATCAGCTTCATCACACATCCCAAATCAGGGAGCAGATACTCACATGGTCCTCCAGGTTCCAGTCGCTGGGGTGCCCGCCGCTGGCACCGCTTTGGTTACTCTGAGAACGCCTGTGATCATTAAACTCATTAAACTCAGTAACGGTATCGATGTTGTCATAAAGGTTTTAAATTTAAAATTGTGTGCTGACCTGTGCTGAGATGCTTCTGCGGTGGTCACTGTGATGAAAGCAGGGGAGTCCTCCATAGCATCGAAAAATTCTGTATCCTCGTCTTCATCACTAGCTTCCTCTTTGTGGGACCTCTCACTCACCCCTGCAGAGGAACATCCAACCACTTACACTTACATTTGGTCATTTAGAAGACACCTTTATCCAAAGCAAATTGCAAATCAAGCACAGGGTCACATACAGACTCCCTGAAGCAATGAGGGTTAAAGGCCTTGCTTAAGGACCCCCATTGACCCCCCACTTCAGTGGAGCTGGGATTTCAGCTCCCAGATTGACCTTCAGATTGAAAACCCAACACGCTAACCACTGAGCTACCGCTTAGCACTCAAACTCATCAGAAACTCCATTAAACACAGCTTTCCTTATTACAGCTGCACTTTGGGGTTTACAGTCCTTATTACAGTCTGTACTCTGGTTTTCTTTACTCTGTCAGTTCTGTAATTTTCTGAAGGTCAGGACCACCACAGATGATGGTGCGAGTGTGTTATTGTGTTGTGCTGGTTTGTATGGGGTGCTGCTGGAGATGTAAAGCACTGTGTACCGGGATTCCAGGTTCGAATCCCAGTCTGTTTGGAGTTTCCATGTTCTCCCCGTGTCTGCGTAGGTGTCACTGCGTGGGAGTTGCTTTGAAGTCACTCACTGATTTGCTTATTTGGTGAGATAACATTCTTTAATTCCATCTTCAATAAACTTTTCGGGAAGCAAAGTGCTGCTGCAGGATTGGACACATTTATTCAGATGCCCCCTTTGCTGTTAACGTGCAACTCGTAGCATGCCTTACAGTATTAGCGTCACATAAGCCGCATCGCGTCTTTACCTCCTGTGCGCCCGTCACTAGACATCAAGTGCCTTGAGTCTTTCCCTTCCACTCTACCTGTGTGCCAATTACTATACACCAAGCGTCTTGCATCTTCCACTCCACTCTACCCATGCGCCAATCGCTAGACTTCAAGCGCCTCGTGTCTTCCCATCCAATCTACCCATGCGCCAATCGCTGGATGGCAAGCTCCTTGTGTCTCCTTCTCCACTTTACCCATGCGCCAATCATTTTACGCCAAGCCAAGTGCCAAGCACCCAGCGCTTTATATTATTCATTTATTCATTCATTATCTTTCACTTAATCCTCTACGAGGGTCGCAGGGGGTTCCCCATTTCCGTGTATGTCTTGCACATAACTCTGCACTGCACATAATAGTTTTGACATTAAAGTTGACTTTGACTTATGATGCGCATTTATACATCCACCCACCTGAAAATTAAATCAAGACCCATACAAATGTGCTGAAACTTGCTTTCAAATCTAAATTTCTGAAAGAAAAAAGAAGGCTGTGGTATCTGCACGCAGTCTGACCTGTGTGTGTGGAGGTTGTGTCAGGCGTGTTGGACGTGTGGCTCGGCGCCTCTCTCCACGCCCGCTCCAGACTATTGTGCTGCTTGGCTAGTTGCTCTATCGTTTCCTCCAGGTGAGTGCGCTGCTCTCGCTCATGCTGGAGGACGCGCTGCCATCTCCGGCTGTGACTGTCCGCCAGCTCCAGAAAATCCCGGCATGCCTGTCACAGGGCAACAACAAGGAACAGGTTATTTTAGAGCTTTGTTAGTTTGCAAGACATACATCCACAAATCTACGGCACATGTATCGTTAACTGCAGCGTCATGATTTAATAAGAACAGCGTATGAGATGACAGCAGTGACCGAGCTGCCCGCAGAGCTGACTTCCTTCTGAGAGCATACACATAATCACTTTCAGTTCCTCAATGGGGACGCGCTTTTTCTGTGCTCGAAGTCTCTGAAATGTGTCACTCTGCATTCTGTTAAAGGTTCTTCTGAGATCCACGCGACACTGCCGGGCTGACGTAAGCAGACTATTTCTGACCAAAAGCAGAAGCGCTGTGTGACTCACTCAGAAGAACAATTATCAGTTATTGTTTTAGTAAAACAATGTGATCACTCTGATTACAGCTTTAAACTTTAAAAACACAGTGAAGATCATTTATTCAACAATCTGAGGCAACTTGTCATCAGTGGGAAGCAGAATACAGACCCTTATTTACCCATAATGCTGTGTGGAGGTTACTGCAGATCAAACAGACGTCACACACAGACTGTCGCCGCTTACAAAATAACAGATATCGTCCACTGGGATTCTCAACAATGGTGTGCTGGACTATCACACAAATGTTATAGAGCCCACAATGCAGTGTGATGTCAGAGTAAAAACAAATTGTAAGAGGCTATATTATAAAATGGGTAATTCCGATCCTTAAATCTGATTGGCTGAGCTGTTTGTCCAGCCGTGACATTATCGACCATAACACATCTCTGAGCGCTTCACATTCATATAAATGTGTGATCTACAATACATTATATTCCCAATGTTTTTTTAAAAACGATGTTCTGTAATTTGGCCACCAGATAGCAGCATTTGATGGTTTGAGAAACCGGAAACCTGTTATTCAGGGATCAATTTAATTTTAAAAAACGGAATAGATTACGTCCCAGAAGACCAGATAATTAACAATTTTGTTTTTAATAAATACATTTAGGAAACAAACCTCATTTATTATAGTGTGTTTGTAACCGTTTCATAAAATCTATAACATACTCAAGGTTGTGTATTACTGTGAATAAATCACAGTAAACATTGATTTACAATAAGGGGAGGTTGCGTAGAGGGTGGAATTTCCATGTTCTTGTGTCAGTGTGGGTTTTCTCCCACAGTCCAAGAACATGAATTCAATGTAAATTGGCTGTGTGTGTGTGGGGGGGGGAAGGGGGGGGCAGTGCCTGAAATGACACGTAAGACATTTTAAAGCCCTAAGGTTAACCGTTTTTTGGTTTGTGTACAAAATGTCACAGTCAATAAAAGGGGGGGCAGGGCACCATGGACAGACAAATGTATCTCCCCTAGAAAAGATTTAGACATAAAAACATGCAAAAAGTTGTGCAGCACATAACTGTACCTGTGGGGCCGATAGAAGGACAAATATGTGGGGACTTAGCCTTTTTGGCACTAAGGTCTTTATATAGATGACCTGCACTACGGGACACCTCTGACACTGCTGACACTTTACATACAGACATATGATCATTTGCACACTATACATTATTTGATTTATTTTCAATAGTTAATTACTGCACTGCTATCCATCTAAATAGGCTTAAACCACATTATTACTTTTGCTGCTACTGGTTGCTAAATTTCCTCCATATAAATAAAGTATTTTTTCTTCATTTCTTCCTCTTTCTATCTTTCCATGTGTGGGTTGTATTTCAGTACTTTGCATCAATGACATCAATCTGTTTGTGACATATAAACTAAACTAAGTCACTCTGAATTTATTCTCAATTTGTAAAAGACATTTTGCTCATGTTTGATAGTCAAATGTTACTTAACGTACCTTTAAAATCATTAATTTTGACGTGTATTTAAATATACATTCACATAGAAGTTTTGCTGCTTTCAGTTCTGATATTATACATAAATAAATGCAAATAAATAACACATTGATTACTGAAATGCATACAGATAAGAATTAGACAGTGACAGTGGACTCACCCGCTCAGCTGTGTATGACCTGTGATAATGTGCTATATGCGCAGCGCGCCGAGGAGAAAGTCATCCTTGCAGTTCAGGATGTCCTGACTGTGCACATGAGAGCTGCTATGAATATGGAAATCCAACTCACAGGATCCACTTCTACTTTTTAGTGCTGAGAACTCAGATTCAGGCCCCAGACGGCTCATGACTTCACAACACGGAGGGGAAATGAACGCCTGCGTGTGTCTGTCTGAGGGTAATTATAGGTGGTTAAAAGGCATCTAGCTTTTTGAAGTAATGTCTTTTAATGACAATCCCTTCATTTGTACCTTTGATAACTCACTATATGCACTTTGCACTGACGAATAAAGAGTCAAATCAGTAAATGTCACTAAGACAAAGGAAAGCATTGTTTTCAGACTTACTGAGCGTGACGTAGTGCTGAATGTTATATTTTAGTCTTTGAATATGTAAATAGTATTCAAACGCTGAAATGTGTTGTCATAGCGCTGCTGCTCATCTAGCTGGAGTTCTAAACGGTGAGCACAGTGTTAACATGGCAGAGGATGGATTCCTGTTGTAAAAAGTACCAAACTTGTGAATGAATAATAATTGTGTATTAATATTTTGCAAGGGCAGCACGGTGGCGTAGTGGTTAGCACATTCGCCTTTCAGCGCCGGGGATTCCCGGTTCGAATCCCAATCTGGGTGGAGTTTGCATGTTCTTCCCGTCCAAAAACATGAAGGTAAAATGCTCTAAATTGCCCTGTTTAGTGTATGTATGTGTGTGTGGATGTGTATGTGAGTGTGTGCCCAGCGATTGGCGCCCTGTCCTGGGTGTATCTGCCCAGCGCCTGAGACATTCTCCCCTTGATGGGCATGGGGAACCCCAAGCCCCCCCGCGACCCTCATAAAGGAATAAGCGGAAAATAATGAATTAATGAATGAATAATATTTTGCACTGTCATATTTGGTGTCTATGAACGTCACAGCGGTCAACAGTTAATTAAGCAAGTGTTATAGTATTCTATTTCATATTGGGTTGATATTTTTGCTCTAAGCTGTTTCATTCCATACAGAAATATGCAGATACCACAGGAAACCAGCACAATGACAAACCAGGAGACCAAACAAAAGGCATTCACACCCCTTCTGTAGCCAGTTGTAGCCTGTACCCAATCATATGATAACCCAAGATAATTAGATCAGAAAGCTTCAAAGAGTTTTATGGGTTACATAGTTTAACCCTTGCCTCTGAGCGGATCTTTTTCCTGACCCGAGACTTGGATGGAGGGTCGAGCCAATGGCGCTGCTGAAGCAGCAGCCTGGCTGACCCAGGAGCTATAAACAGGCTGGGGAAGAGAGGACACACTGAGTGTAGAACCCATTTCCATTAAAACAGCAAACTTTGTTGTGTAAGTAGGTTTTCTAACTATTTTTGTAACTTTGTAACCTGTAACATTTTATCTCTGTTTGTAATAAACCTTGTTATGCCATAATCCAAGGTTCCAATGGTCTTTTAACTGAATGTTGCTTATCTCCCATTAAGAGGCTAAAAGAGGGAACCCAGAAGTGGTCCACATGGCGATAGTGTAACTTAGTGTACATGTACCAAAGCCGCATGACTAAGAAAGAACCTCTGAGACAAGATATGATTATATATCTGTACATGTGTCAAAGCCCCTGACGAATTTAAGCGTTGGGGAGAATTCAACTATAAGGTCACCTTTTTATGAGTGATACCTTTGGAGACGTATAATAATCCTTTAAACATGCAAATACCCTTCGACCGTTTCCAAATATTCATCTTTTGGCATTGGGACACGGAGGAGATCTCGATTAACATTATTACAATTAATATTAATATTCAAAAACACCTACACTGTACACACTGATGAACAAATGTAGCCGAATGTACGTTTGTTTGTGTGTTTATTTCAGAGTTCAGATACTTGTACATTGATTTAAAGACAAAGTGGCACATATTGGACAGCATTTTTTGGATCAACCTACTTTTTGAGGCTTTGAATGAGGCTTTTCACCCTATATAAAAATAATAAAGTCCAGAAATCGGTCCACCCCTTACTGATAATCATTTGGAAGCCTGTTTGAGAATTGGCATCAGCAGCTACTGTACAGACTCCTCCCACCTGCCTAACAGCATTCAATGCAAATCATCAAAATAACAGTGTTTTGCTCACTAAATTGCCTTGTGTTGTAATAATATCAGCATGATGTATGTAAGATGTATGTAAAAAAGTTAAAAAAGTAAAAAAAAAGATGAATCCTGGTTGATCGCGATAACCTGTCCCTGGAAAAAGTACATCTTGGGTTAGAAATGTGTGGGCACCACTAGTGACGTCACTTTTTTGGAAACATTTGGAATATTTCTGATCACGACAGGGAAAAAAAAAATTTTGAAAAATGTGGGGACCCACAATGGTGGTAAAATGTTGCTGTACAATAATACTACAGGTGGCGCACTCTACGCTAACTAGTTTTAAGTCCAAAGTAAACTACAATAAACTCTAAACTACACATGGTGCTCATCTGAGCTCAGATGTGCATATAGGGGAACCTCTGATTGGGAACCTCTGATTGCTCAATCTTTTACGGCCGTTTTCAGCAGAAATTCCGTCCCATTGATTAGTAGAGAAGAGATAATGGAGTGTCCACTCCACTCTCTCACTGTGGTCATTACTGCACCAGCTATTCGAGCGGAAACGCCATAACCAACAATGAAGAGGAGTATAAAGTGCTGGAATCGATTCGGCTGGTGTAAAGCTATTACAGTACGCAGCAAGATTCATTTCAGGTTTTAAATCATGTTAATTGTGTTTCTGTTGTGCGAACTTGAAAATTATATAGATTTTATAAACACAAATTGCTGCAAATGGCTTGAATCTGACTGCAGGATCAGAAGGTTTAATACTAACGCTTTCTATACATCTGCACCGTCCTCCGTTTATACTGATCATTTAAACCTGCCACGACATCCGACTACACAGAAATTATTCACATAGTTAAAAACTTGAAAAAATTTTGATGCGCGAAAAAGTCTTGTGCTCTGAGGGGAAGATCTACACATCGGGCTCTTCCTGACAACCCTCATATATATGGATGTACTGAGATGCATACACCTCAAGGTGGACAGGATGAACAGGGTGAACAGGGTGGAGCAAGTAACATGGATATGCGCACAAATCAGGTTTCGAAAATGGCCAGCTACTTGGCACAGCTAACTGTACCCTGCTCACATGATCATAAAAAAATTAGGCAATAGAAACAAGAAATCCAACAAGCCAAAAACAATCATCTATGTATGTGGAAATAGTAGTCGTGTGCTGTATTAGTACACGCAGGAGTGGCATTAATAATGCAATGTCCCAGCGCCGACAATTGATAATTGACAATTGATTTAGTGCAAGCTAAAGTGAATGTTCTTTTTTTTTTTAGTAAGAAACCTTCTGAGGACCAAGGCTCATTGTTGAGTAGAGGGCAGGGAGGGAGCATCAACAGTGTACAGGACACCCGTGAACAGATTGTGCAGTGATCAGATGTCCATTTTTAAAAATTCTAAAATAAAAATAAATACTGGACAGAACTGCACTGCACTGCACACTTCTTCTACAGGCGACAAAACAAGACATCCACACTGTAAAATCTATGTCAAAAAAATGAGAATAAACACAAATCAAGAAAAAACATATATCCGGTAAAAAAAAAAAAATGTGCCAATATAGTGAGTTAATTAATCTTATTAAGATTAAATATATAATAACTAAAAAAATAGATTATCTTACTTGGAAATCTATTTAAATCAAAAACAAGACTTGTTGCACTTCTTTAATATTTTCTGATTTGCAGTTTTTTTTGTAGTGCTCAGTAGGACATGGAAACGGTTGCCATGCGCTGTAATATACACGCAGGTGAGAAGTTTGTGATGAAATGGCCCAGTGCCAATGATGGGCATCTGGGACTGATAACTGGATTTAAACGCATCAACAAGTGGAATGAACTGCTGATGCGGCTGAATTTAATCAAACAATCCAAAACCCTGAAAGCACAATACACATAACGTGTAAAAAAAAAAACAAGATTTTTTTTTTGTTTTTTTGCCGATGCAAATCCAGCAGAAGCCCAGAGTGCCAAATATGAGGATGACTAACACGCCGCTAACTTCAAACTGACGTCAACAGAAAAAATTATAGAAACAGAAACATTACGTGTTGTGATGACAGGATAAATGAGGTGTAGTTTTATAACAGATCTGTTCAGTTTTTTTTGTTACTCACGTTTATCATAGCATTGGAGGTGATGCGAAACAAAGTGGCTCTCTCGTTGACGGCCTTGATCTTCTCGTTGCCCTCGATGGGAACGCGCAGGGCCTCGAGTTCACTAAGGGAGCGCTGCAGCGCCGCACCGTGCTTAGCTATTAGGTCGTTACATGTGCACAAGTCATCTAGTTTACTCGCTAAAGTCTTCAGAGCCCCCTGGAGCTCACTGCGGTCCGAGCGAGACGTGGGCTCCTCCTCGGCCGAGTCATCTATAGAGATGGGTGAAGCATAAAAAAAAAGGTTAGTGTACAACCAGGGGGAAGGATGTATATATATCCATTTTGTTTATTTTTAATTGCTATTTAAATTCTCTTTTCACCTGAAATGAAATTGAATCAATCACTCACTGCATCCAGCGGGAATTATAATGAAGGTAACTGTACTGTGCAGCCATAGTAGCGACACTGACACTGATTCACGATCAGTTTTCGGTGCTCATTTAGAAGCACAAAAGTAGACCATAGACCAGCTATCTACAGACAAGCAGCCACACTCACTCATAAACAAATTATATACTTAAAACACAGCTTCACAAGCTTATTGCACCAACATTTTAAAAATACATTATACAGGCAAAAGTATTGCAACAACTACAGGAGCTTTTAAGATACTCTATTTAATGTTGGTCCTTACATTACATTACATTACATTTAGTCATTTAGCAAACGCCTTTATCCAAAGCAACTTACAAATGAGATAACACCACAAGTCAATAATTAAAAAAAAACAGTTACACTGTAGTACCATCAAAACCAGCGCATTATTAGATCTGGCTCCATTTTTTCATAGTATGTGTTTGTGGAAGAGGTGTGTTTTGAAGTTTTTTGAAGATGCTGAGTGAATCAGCGTTACAGACAGTGTTGGGAAGATCGTTTCTCCATTTAGCAGTGGTAAATGAAATGGAGTAAGAATTAGCACCACGTTGAGTTGGAATCACCAAATGACAATCATCAATAGAGCGCAGTGAACAAGTTAGAGTGTATTAAGGAATGACGAAGTGAAGGTAAGAGGGGACAGATCCAGAGATTGACCTGTAAGCCAGAGTCAGTGCCTTGTACAGAATGCAGCAGCTACAGGAAGAGGCACTGGAGAGAGAGATGAGTAGTGGAGTGACGAGTTCGTTTGGGCTGGTGGAAAACGAGTCAGCCTCCAAGGTTTTGAACCAACTCTAGAGGCCTGATTGTGGAAGGTGGGAGACCAGCAAGCGATTAAGGACATGGTCAGTTGAGGAGATGTGGAGCCATCAATTTGGAAGGTTAGATCATGATGAACTGAGGGTTTGGTTGGTCCTAATTTTGCAGTTAGAATAGTTCTGCTCATTCATCCAGGTGAGTACTAGTGAGGACAGACAATGATGTTGGGTGAAAATGCCTGGCTTTCCATTCTAGTGAGAGCTCTCTGCCGGCTATTAAAGTTCTTCCACACCAACCTTACCCAACAATTGGGCAGTCGTAAACTTGTGGCCAAGGAACCAGGCTTGCAACCTGAAAGACCCGGTTCGATTCCCAGTCACATCAAGTACTTTGGCTAAAGTGTCCTTGGGCAAGTCATCTAACCCTAAATGCTCCCCTGGTGCTGTATATAGGGCTGCCCAATTCTCTAGGCACATGTTTTCACTTCACGTAGATTAGGAAACAGAATAGGGCCTTTCCTAAACTGTTAGAAGTTACTCAGATTTGTCCACACTGCATTGCTAGGAGCTTGTTTTTTACACCTCTATGATTTACTTCGACACAATTATCTATAAAAATAGCAAATCTGTTTTCTTCAAAATCTCAAAAAAAGCATTGCCCTCTAAATGACCTGGCACTTCTGCAAACAGAACTGTGCGCTTACAGGCAGACTGATATCTGCATACAAACACTAACTTTCCCACTTATCTGCCACCTCCAAAGAGGAATTAATCATCTCATACGTGAAACATAACCTTCAAAAAAAAAAAAATTCTCGACCCCCACTGACACGCAAAAAATAAAACTGGAACATTAATGACTCAGACTAATTTCTGCTTTAGCATCTCGGGTATCTAATGGCTGTCTAGATAAATGTAATGCAGCTCTATATTTAGAGCGGAAGCTCCGTGCAAAGATGGAGCAGCGCGTGGGGTCGAGAGGAGCATGGTAATGCAACATCTGCCGGAAAACCGCAACGAGATCCACAGATGACACTGATGTGTTGGGGTTGTGAATACAGGGTAGGTGGTTCTATTTCACTTTGTGAAGAATGATGCAGGTATATTTATCTTGTGACATGGTGAAGTGAAACTAAATGTAATATAGAAAGCCATTAGCATCAATGCGCTGTACTAGGAGTAGCGCCACCTCACGTATGACTTTTGTTGTAGAGGTCACATACATATGCATCGCAGGTATCATAAAACACTATAGGCACAAGCCCTGAAATATTTAATTAATCCATCCATAATAATTCCAAACTGTCTGACCTTACTGGGGAAGGGGGTATGCCCATGCAAGGAAGTATGTTTCTGACGCTGGGCAGATACACCCAAGATACACCACACTGTTGCTGGTTTTTATTGTCATTTCAACTATATACACAGTACAAAGTGAAACGAAATAACGTTTCTCCAGGACCATGGTGCAACAAACACAGTGCAGACAGAACACAAGTGCACACAGTATAAGTGAAGACAGTATAACACAATACACAGTACTGGAGTATAAGGAGACAATAACTAAAGTATAAATAATAACTATATGTAGTGCAAATTTTGCAGTGCAAAGTATGCAGCGCCAAGTTAAAAAGTTTAAAAAGTTTAAACACACACCTGAAGTTTCCCATGCCCATCCAAGTGGCTTCCTCTCCCTGTACCTCTCCTTGCATTATCCAGAACCCTAACTTTGTCCCATACAGATTGACAAATATACTCTAAAGCAGGGGTTGGCAATTAAGTACGGCCGTGGGCCAGATATTTTCCAATCGTTACCTGGCAGGCCACAACCACGGGAAGGGGGGGACGGGATATAAGACATTCAAGAGGGCAAAATTTGTGGGAGAAATTTGTGGACGGACCATTTGGGGCGCTATTAAGGAGAATGGACAGATAAATATGCCATCATCCTCCACAGTTTTATTAATGCAAAGTCCACATGCCTGATCTGTAACGAGTATCTGTATCAGACGGAACCACAAAACAAAGCATGCTAATTTGGATGCAAGGATGTCTGGTCTGTTTAAAAAAAAGTATTTTATTTTTCACAGCAATATTATACTGTGTCCTTCATTTGAATGTGCTTATTCACCCTCGTATCCAGACAAAAAAGCATTATTAGACTGCATAAACGTTTCTGTTTTGAAATATGAAGTCCACACGTAGCTCGGTATTTATAAAAATGGATGCCTCCCCCACATCGTTTTCAAAAATTATTTCAAACACATGGGATCATTTTTAAAAAAAAATTTCACATGAACCCACTTAAACACAGTGAGTGTTGTCGTAAACACGCCAAAGCACATAGATGTCAGTGTAACATAAAGCTAAAATCTTTGTCAGCCAATCAAAATCCCTCAAAACAAACACCCAAACCTCCCAAATGTTCCTTCTCCTGTGTCCCTCAATCCATTGTAACAATTTGGTTTGTAAAATAAACAAGAAGAAATTATCCAAATTACCATAAGAATTAGCACATCTCAGGTAGCACACCCCTTTTTTTCACATACAAAATCAATAAGTCACATGTATGATGTCATCATCGCATTATTTGTCACGTTTTATGCTGTTTTTCTCCACTACCTGGCATTCTGTCTCCTCCCGGCACGCAGGCGCTTCCTCTGGTTCGTTAGCGAGACTGGAACACTGCCCTGTATCGCAATTCCAAACAGTCTGCCCCCTACTGGGGGGAGGGTGTATGCCGTTCCCCATGCCCATCCAAGGAAGAATGTCCTGGACACCCAGGAATGGGGTCCAAATTTATCGCTGGGCTCACACACACACCTTGAATCCATATTTTTGGCCTGTGGGAGGAAACCGAAAAACCCAGTGGAAACCCACACAGACAGAGGGAGAACATGCAAACTGGCTCCCCAGCGCAGAGAGGCAATGGTGCTAACCACTATGCCACCTGTTGTTGTTTTTTTGTTATTTAAACTAACTTTACAAAATACTATTTGTCTCTTGGGGTTTCTGTTTCATGTAATTGGGTCCAAAGTGCCTACATTACCCAGCATGCTGTGTCTGGTGAAAATACGATTCCAGACTTTTAAAACAGCTTTCCAAATGTTGTAGAAAAGACACAGAAGACACAACGCAGACACAGAAGAACATGGAAACTCCACCTAGATCGGGATTCCAACTGGGAATCCCCAGCGCTGAGAGGCGATTGAATAACCACTAAGCCACCGTACCACTCTTCCACACCCAAAAATCCTACCTTGGGAAATACTGTGGAGGAAAAAAAAAAGGTCTTCCCTAAACTGTTCCCACAAGATTGTAAATTATACTATTGTCTAAAATGCATTCACATGCAGCAGTGGGTCTGAACTTTTTGTATCTCCTTATGCATTAAACATCACATCATTAAATACATATTACAGCACAATTGAACCCTACACGTTTTAATAAGAGGAAACACCCGGGACATGGTCACACGACTAATCCCGGCTCATCATACTAAATACCGGAGCTGCTGAAGTTAACGGAAGTCAGACTGCTTTAAAAGCACTTTCAACACGGCGTGCTGGTTCCTTTGACTCATCACACATCTCACACATACAGCATCGGTCTGAATCACGGAGTCTTTAGTTTCACAACGTCGAGCTGCATTGAGCAACATGGCCGCAGTGAGGTTAACACCAGTCAAATCCCACACTCACAATCCCGGTCAATGACCTCGTTTCGTTCCTTTAACAAACCTCTTTTGTGTCACTGCGAAGAAAGGAGATGATGAGGCAAATCGGAGAATGTAGTGTAGGGGGCAGACTGTTTGGAAAGCTCATTGCGATGCAGGGCAGGATGGAGGGTCTGGAAATCTTCAGAGAGTATTTCTGTGTGGGACAAAGTTAGGGGTCTGGATGATGCTCCAGAAGGGGGACAGCGAGAGGAAGCAGAACAGGGCAGGACAGACGGGATTGATGTGCAACGTTCTGTATTCTCAGCAGGAAGAAGAGCCGTCGTCAGCAGATTAAACACAACATTAACTTCCTTCTGACTGGACTTAAACATAGGGTTTGTGTGTGTGTGTGTGTGTGTGTGTGTGTGTGTGTGTGTGTATTGATTACTTGCTATGATTGATTTCAGCAGGTGTTTGGATGTTCTTCACTCGTCTGAGTAGGATAATCAAACCTTTTTTTAAATACAAATTTCCCTTAGAGGGCGGCACGGTGGCTTAGTGGTTAGCACATTCGCCTCTCAGCGCTGGGGATTCCCGGTTTGAATCCCAATCTGG
>JAOUQT010217431.1:0-17639 GCA_025769995.1 Xyliphius kryptos
GAAGCTCGGTCAGCTTATCACAGAGCGTGCGATAACAGCATATGATGCAATATGATATACGGAGGTTGTGTATGAGTCACATAGTTCAAGATACAATACTGCATCCATCAGTTTAAGATAAATAGTTCAATAAAATAAACATCCACCAAACAATCACTTAACTCAGAATTTGTTCTTGTAAAGTCAAAATATTCTCCTAAGCCCTGAGTGGAGAAGCATTATCGTAAACAACGTAGTGTGCATTTTACTGGCATACAAGATATATTGAACACTAATGGTTGCATTCGAGCAATTACCATTCAGTCATATTCACTTGCTAAATCTATGACATTTATACAACAGTTCACACTTTCAAGACAGGCAAGTGAATACAGAATTATAACATTTCCTAAAAAACAGCGTGTTTCTCTCTGATACTCTATCTCTTGCTTTGTTGAGGTTTCTCTGTTTTTATCCGTGTCTCTAGTTTCTGTCAGTCACAGAGGGGCAGGTATGTCTACCGAATCTTATCCACAGTCAATACACAGTGAGATATGCCTGTACACATCAGAAGTAAAATCAATACATTATGACACTGTAGTGTCACCTTTAGTGAAACAGAGCAAACTCAAATTTAAAATATTTTATTATTATATCGGATGCACAATGAATGCACTGGTTTAGACATAAACATGATGGCTGAACCACTATCAGACAAAATATAGTACTTTGAGCCTGTTGTGTAAGCTCTATGCTGAATAAGAGATCAGATGGAGGGTTCTGCAGCTGTTTCGCATAGGCTATAAATAACATACTGTTTAATTGTACTAGACAAGCAGCAAAACATCCACTCCAGTGCTGCAAATTCACAAAAAACTTTGGATTCTCTTACACTCATTCTCTCTTTACTCTTGGCTTAGAAATCTAAATAAACAAATGATCTGCAAAGTAGTATACTGCTGTTTAGCTCTCATCGTTATTATCTTTCAACTAGTTTTAACTAGTTCCTACAGTCTTTACCTAGATGACGCTTCCCATAATACAGACATACAAACACACACATTCAAACACAAAAAATAATCCTTGGTCAGCTCTGTCTTAACTACCCTGATCTTATTTACTAAATGCAAACCCTATGTATTCTGTAAAAGACAAGGTCGAACTGCATAAAGGAAGGGATGAAGGACAATAAAGAGCCTTTTACCTCTTCCATGATGTTCTCCTCCACAAGACGTTGCATTATATGATTGCTGCGCCTATGATGAGCTTGTATCCTTCTCACCAACCTCTTCCATACAGCACACAGCACAGCAGGCTGCGCTTACACACTCACACCTCTGCTACATTCCATTCCACTTGCTTAGCGTGTGTGAGAAGAGCGAGCTCACACTTGCCCAGTCATCCTCCAGCAGAGCCGGAGAGGGGGCTGGTTATCATGACGTCAGCTTTCAGGCAAAGCACAGTGGCCACAGCCCTGATTTTGTGGTTTTAGAAAAAAACACACCAACAGGGGGCAGAGCTGTGGGATGCAGCTTTCTCTGCCTCCCATTACAAGCACCATTACTATAAACATACTCAAAACATTGTTATGACTCTGTATATGATCATCCATATTTTTTTCTAAACCATAATCTATACAAAGCAGAAGCACAATAATGGGCTGCATCATTAATAACTTCCATCACATTGGAAATATATTTGAATATGTGACAAATGTTTTGCATTCATGTCAACATAGCAAAAGCAATATGATCAACCACATTAAATTCATGGTATTTCTTCAAACTATCAAAATGGTCCCAGGAGCCCGGACCTTTTTTCTAAAAATATCATAAACAAGGATGTGTCCCTACGGTAGTACCCAAAGTATACACTGTAGATTACATGTCACTCTAGTCTTGCAAGTGGACTCTTTAAAGACAGCCAGCCCTAATTCTATATTATTGCAGAGAGGGTATATTTAAAAAAAATGCACAAATGAACCACTGGCCAAAGCTGAGGGTTGCCGTACAGCCTTTCATGGTTCTTTTTTAAATTACACTCTGCCATAAACTAAGCTATAATACTCTAAGGAGGTTAGCTGCACCATATGGAGTCTACAGTACAGAACTACATTTAGTAGACCACATGCCCTGCCCTGTGCAACACAGGAGAATGCCTTCAAATAACAGACACATAATAATTGGGCAATAAGGCAAGATAAGAGACTTGCACTGTATATAAAACACACTTGTTTCATGTTTATAGAGAGCTTATTATGAGGAGATGGGAGTATCCCCATATTTTATATGAAAGATCTGATGATCCCCTTAATGATAATTTAATTGCCCCAAATTGTCAGTGTGTATGCAGTTCAAATGTATATTCAGTGTGAATGTGAGCTTGTGTCTACTGCTCATTATATCCCTTTAGTTCCTCTAAATGTGTGAAAAAATAACAGGGATGTCTACTCTATAATTAAAGGAAATTGTGTGCTGGGTTGTTCCTATATTTTCCAACACAGTGATATATCATAGAACAACTACAAGCCTTTAGTAGTGTTATGATGAACGATTTACCAGAGGTTTTGAAATAAAAGCTAATAGAATACAATGTGTTGTAATATAAAGGATTTAAGGTAAAGCCTTATGAGGGCGTTCAAGTTGCAATGAATCGGGTATTATATTACAGCCTTGCTTACAAGTGCTCAAAAAAAAAAAAGAATTTACCTTACACACTGGACAATTAACAGAAAGGTAATAGAATAGAACTAGTATGTGTGTTTCCTATGCCAGAGCTATGCAAAATAATTCAACGATTCATCTGTTAAATTTCCTTATGCTCACTGCACTGTTTACATAAACCTTAGTGTGAATATACTGGCACTGGCTATCATAAGATTCTATTTATATATTATTGTCCAACACTTGTGCATCTGTCTATCAATCTAAAATTAATGTAAGAACATACAGTGCTTGTTTATACCATAATTCTTTTATTTTATTGATATTATTTGCTACTGGCAATTGTTTAAAATAGTCAATTACATAACGAGAGAAAAGTTAGCCAAATGCTCTATATGCTGTATTTAAAATCAATGCTATTTAACCTACTAACCTACTGTTCGCCAGATGAAAACAATACATTTGTGTCATAAGTGACATTTATTTGAGATTTGTTACTAATTTGTTTTCTGTGTGTCCTGCACTGGTCCCGGTCCCATAAGAAGAACTGGACAATACTAATCTGATAGAAAAAAAAACCTAGAAGACACGTATGCGTATATGATAGATAATCATCTCTGGTAAAACTTACAGTACTGTGCAAAAGTATTAAGTCAGTAGGAAAATACTGTATATTATTTTCAAAACATTACTTTTTTCGTCAGAAAATAAAATGATATATAAAATGTTTGTATGTCAGTAAATAAAACATATTTTATTAAATACAGAGCACTTTTAAGTGCTTCAAAAAATAATGAAGGCTGCTGGGTTTTACACAAAACAAAGAAATTATTTCTTAAGACACATAGTAAAATTTACCAGATAACTAGTGTGCAGATAACTAGTGTACAGTAACTAGTGTGCAGATAACTAGTGTACAGATCGCTTCTCGGCCTTTTGGCTAAGATCAAGTGTAGTATCTGTTCAGTTTAATATCCTCTACCCGAGGACCATATATTAAATTGATTTTTGGAACAGGGAGATGGTATTGGGGCTTGCTCCATCCACTCCACACATCGACCCGGTATTGCAGTCGAACGGTGCACCTGTCTTTAATACATTTCTTTGTCCCTGTACTTGTACTCTGCACAATGACAATAAATCTAATCTAATCTAATCTACTGTGTGGAATTGATTTAGGCACATGCAAAGACAAGCTTTATAGCAACTATGCCTTTAAAACTCTTTCTAAATAAAAAACACACTATAAAGTGTTAGTGTAAACAGAACCAAACTGTAAAATGTTACTATCTGGTGTGTTTTTTATTCAACAGTGGTACAATGTAAAGCTGTTTAGCAGAGCATCTTGGAGCATCTGAGACAGCTCTTCAATTTTGACTGTCACAATTTACTCTTTTTTGTGCAAAACCCAGCAGCCTTTACTATTTTTTTCGTCTCAAAGGTGGTGTGTTATGGAATGTTTTTGGTACTTTACTAATATTCAAATAATTTCTACATACATTTTGTTGATAAATGTTTGGAAATATACAATTATTGTGTACTGACTTATTAATGCAGACCAAATTTAAAAAGATTAAATTTTTAGTCCAAATATCTAATTTTAGTAAATGCAAAATTAGTTCAGCTATTTTAACACATTCATTTAATAATATTCATTAATGCCAAAGCATGCTTTTAAACAAACAAGCCAAATAACACACACACACACACAGACAAGTCACAGTAAAGCATGCAGCATTCCCGCTAACAACTGGCCAAACTCAGTTCATCCCTCATTACCGTGGCGTACCCTGGAGCGATACTTTAGAAACAGAGTTCTCTTCCTCCAGATCTGTGGGGAAACCAGCTACAGTTTGAACAAGAACATGCAAATTTACTCCTGCACTAATGGTTTTAATATGAAAAAGTATATTATTTCACTGACTACAATATCCTTTTAAAATCAACATAACGAACAAGAAGCATCCATTTAAAGACGTGATGTTTTAAATACGTTATGTCATTTCATACTTTTTGACAGGACATGTTGTATAGGAGTAATAAAAAATACTAAAAAACGTTTCCGTATTTCTGTTCTGCACCTATGTTTTTAAACAATGCCATCGGATACAAAGGTAATTTATGTCGCTATACACTCATAGCCCTTTTATCAAAACTATCTGTAAAATGTAAACAGAAATGCTCATTTGTATTTGTCCTGTCTCTAAATTTACATAAAGAGAGCAGAAGCTGCAAAATGGGGTCAAATTTGAAAGGTATAAGGTACATTTAAACTCACGTGTATTTAAAAAGCGATAGTACATGTGCTCTTAGGAAATAAGATCACATCACAGTCACTTATCACAAGACAGCATTTGTAAATAAAATAATATTAAATTGAATGTATATTTATCAAATCTAAATGTGAAATATGATATTAAACCATAGCATGTGCCAAGTGCTTGATTTGAAGTAACATACATAATGTACATTCACCAACCACATTATTATGTACACCTGTTCATTTGCTTGTTAACACAAATATCTAATCAGCCAATCACATGACTGCAACTCTACACAATTAGGCTTGTCGAGGTGGTCAAGACAACTTGCAGAAGTGCATATCGAGCATCAGAATGGGTATCAGAGTATTTCGAAAAACTACTACTGAGATTTTCTCTACTGGGATTTTCACACACAACCACCTCTAGGGTTTACAAAGAATGGTCAGAAAATAAGAATATATCGAGTAACCAGCAGTTGTGTGGATGAAAATGCCTAGTTGATGTGAGCGGTCAGATGAGAATGATAAGACGGCAGACTGGTAACTCAAACAGAAAACCATCTCTGTTGAAAGTATGCAGTATTTGCCAACTTAGGTTTTGAAGGAAAAAGGGGATTAATCTTTTACTAGCAAGGTGTACCTAATAAAGTTGGCGGTGAGTGCACATTGCCTCAGAAGCTCTTGAGATGAATGTACAAATGCTTCATAGGATTTGAACATTTTTCTGAACTAAGACTATTTTATGAATAATGCATGTCGTGTGTAACTGCTTCCATGAATGATTTACATATTTATGTACATATCAAACCTAATGTACATATTCAACTAAATTTAGAGCCAGAGAACATTTTCCTGATGCATGATTACTATGTATTAGTTAAATATAAAAACATAAAGTTTAAAAGTTAACGCCTGCAACAAAGACAAAGGTATTTTTGTCACCTTACTTCACACTAATGCTCTTATTGATCAACACTTATTATCTGTATAATGCAAACAGAAGAGTTTATTTGTATTTAGTTCTCTTTATAAATTTAAATAAAAGGTTCCGCTTAGCGTGAGCTAACCAGTAACAAATATCAAAACAGTTATCGATTTATATAAGTTGATGTAATTTAGACTCATGACTATATCAATCAAAGGCTTGTTATTGTTTTATTACACCTTTATCCCACTTTCTTTAATGCCAGGAAAGTTTTTTCCTGCTTCACTGCAACCTCCGTATTTCATAAACATAATCAAATAAACAAATGAATGCCTGCAACACAATGTTGGAACACAGGCATGTTTACACTTGGATCACCTTTGCTTTTATTTATTTTTATTTATTTTGTAATTATTTAGGAACTGAATAGAATATTTGCCTATTACATTTGCACTACGGTTTCTCAAACAAAACTGCCTAAATGCTTGATGGTCACTCACATTCCAAAGCAATTTCTGCCCTTGACCTTTGCACACTAAGATTTGGCCTTATTCCTTAAATATCTTCGTCATATTTAAAATTCAATTAAAAAATGCTTTCATATAGCGCTATTTACAATGGAACATGGTCAAAAAGCAGGTTTGCAAAAATGATATACATTATATAATATATTTTATGAAACTTAGATGGTGAAATACCTGAAATACCTGAAATACCTACTTTTTTGGCAATACTGCACTGAAAAACATTTTTTTCAACTCACTGACTGATACAAACTGTTGAAACACGACCCTTTCTTGCACACACCAAGCTTTTGATAGATGCTCCTTTTATACTCCTCTTAATGATCTCACGTCTTACCAGTTTGCTTCTTTGTTTGTTTATTGATTTATTAACTCCACCTTCAAACCCGGGTCTTTGAGGCAACAGCATTATTCACTGCGCCCCCTCTTACCAGTTAAACTGCTCATTGTGGAATCTTTTAGAAGAGTCTTATTTTGCCTGTGTCCCCTTTGTCACACTTTATTTTTGATTATATAAAACAATTTCAGTTAGTTTCGCAAATGAAAACACAATCAAGTTTTAGAACTTTAGAAGTAGAAAGTTCATGCAGTTATAATTCTAACAGTCACTAAATATTCTGTTAGGATACTCTTATACTCAGTAATAATCCATATATCATTATTCTTAAGTTCAATACTACATTAAGTTTACTCTTGCATGCAAATGATTTGTTTCGTGCACGCATCAGTCAAGCTTGTCTCCCTGTACTTTTCACCATCCTAAAGAAATATTGTGGCTCCCAAAGGATAGCAATCTAAATGTCACACTGTGCTACAGACAATAACACAGGCACTGAACCTACTGAATGCTCCACCATAAATGCAGTAACAACAGCCAATAGCAAAGCCTAGAATTCTAAATCAACCCAGCCAGTGAGGTTCATAGCGTATTTATCCTGAAATTAACCTCAAACACTGACTCGGAAGTGGACTAGTCTAAAACTCTGCACTGGGGAAACTATACTGCATGTTAGTATGTGATTAATATGAATTTGGCAAACCATTCTGAAACAAAGCATTATACAACTGATGCATACACACACCTCTTACCCCTGCCATGCTGGACAGATGTTGAACAGGTTCAGCGTGTTCTTTTTCACACTGATCACAAAACACTGTGGAGTGACTGGAGCTCTTAGATGCAGAGCCAGTGCACTCTGAACAAAGACTTTCTAAGGACTGCACAAAGAAAACAATTATATAATATTGGGGTGAGCTGAATGAGTTACTGTTTAAAATTATTATTTATTTAATGTCAATGGCTATTTAATGACGGGAACAAGGTTACATCGATCATAATGTTATATTCATACACAAAGATACATTCATATTAATCTGTCACTGGCAATTTGGCAAACTGGAGCATCCGGAGCAAACTCCACATTGAAAGGACCCAGGTTGTCCCTCCCAGGGTTTGAAACAACTGAACCACTGTGCTGCTCATCACAAATGATGTGTGTTTGATTGAAAGTGTGACTGAGTGAACACAAGCATGAAAGAGAAACATCTGGCAAAAGATTTGAAAGAGGAAATAATGAACAAAGCCAAAAATGATGATGGTCTCTGAATGATATTTATTGAAATCTGCATAAAAAACAAATAAAATTCAAATCAGAGTTGTTTTTAATGCCTGCTATTTTGGTGTACTAAGATTTGGCAGTCAATAGTGAACTGTGCACCAAAAAAAAACTTCCTCAAAATAATAAACTTCCTAATTAGAGGTGGTAACGGCTCATACTATGAAAACTGGAGCCAAACTATTACATGAGAAAAAGAAATGTTCCAATGAAAAAAATGTCCATTCTTATGCTGTAATTACCATCACTATAATGTCAGTACATTGCAGTGTCATGTTACATCATGATACAGTATGCTACAGAATATCAGTGCAATGCTATTATGAGTTAAAGTGGTGTTTCGGCTTAATAGTTTTGCCCTCTGTACCTAAGATGACACAGTGGTGGATTTTCATTCCTGTCCCATCCCACTCACACGGAAAATGATGTTGTCCCATCCCAATCCCAGGTCGGAATAAAAAAAATCCTGTCCTGTCCTGTCCCACTACTGGTAAAATGACTCCCACTCCCATCCTGCTCCCAGTAACAATGACTCCTGCTCCTGTACCAATCCCATTTTTCCAACTCATTTTAGAATTATTGTAATTTTTAGGCAATACAATTAATTACATGTAATCTTCTCCCCATTCTTTTTTTAAATTACATTGTGTTTTACAGTTTTATTTCAAAAGATATGGAAACAGGGACAGTTTGTCTGTGGTAATACAGTGAGACATTTTATGCCTTAATAAAATTAGTTTTTCCTATAGAGGACCAGCTGCTAACCCCCTGATGAATAAACCCAAACATAACATATTAAGTCGCATTTTACTCATCACTTTATTGAACAATTAAAACATTAGGCATTAATTTGTTCCACCGATACTTTGTGCAAATACATCTACATTATTGTATACAGTTGTGCGGATGGAAATGATCTTGTTGATATCAGTGAAATGTCAGAGGAGACAGACTGGTTCAAGATGATGATAGAAAGACAATAGTCACTCAAATAACCACTGGTTACAATCAATGAATGTAGAATAACACCTCTGTTGAAAGTATGACATGAAGAATTAAGGCAGTTCTGAAGGAAAAAGAGGGTCCAACATTTTACTATCAAGGTGTACCTAATAAAGTGGGTAGTGAGTGTATTTTATCTATAATTTCTAGTTAATATAATATATAAGTTAACCGTGGCTATTTTAGCCTGTAAACTTTATCCACATCTAGTCTATGTAATCCACTTTAAATGATCAGTTCATTAGGAATGATGAGTTTTTTTCTATTTGAGCTTATTTCAGTGATACACATATGATAACTCCAAGCTGAACTCATGTAGCTATTTGTTAAAGCATGTATTTATTTCATAACCATATGTATTCTTCTGAACAAGTCCAACACAAACAGTGCTCAGCTCCACATTTCTCTCTGTACCGGGATAGTTCCTGAGACACCACCACTGTGCTCTCCTCTTCTTTCCGCCTCATAAAAACTGACTCGGATTGAACTCTAGGTATTTCACAAAGTTTTTTTTTTGCATTTCCACAACTTATTATAGTTATTACACAAACATCACAAACTATGTCTTGACTGTTTTATAAGCTGAAACATCGCCATACACGACTCCTCTTATGCTGCACCATAATACAGACTAAGTGACTGACTGACTGACTGAGCAGCTTACACCGCAGCTCTACTGCATTACTCAGTAGTTGTTACCAGGTATAATTTAGACAAGATATCAGTAGTTTAGTTACTTTCCATTGCTTTCCTCTTAGAAATATACAATACCTTGAATGACTAAAGTAATAAAAGTATCTGGTATCGGAAGTATCTATATATCAGCTCCCGTCTGCTCACATTAACTTTTATATCCTGTATCGTCGCAATTACAATTAAGTTGTGTCCCATCCGGCATCCTGAAAAGATGTGGTGCATTGAATGACATAATAATGAAGACTGTATGAATAAAAACAGTATTAAAAAATATCTGATAAGGCAATAAAATAAAATTAAAAGATGTTTGACAATAATCAACATTTTGGACCTCAAATCTGTTAACTTGAAGATTTTTAAAGGAAAATATTTATTTTAATTTCAAGCCAAAAGTCAAAACAGTGAAGATGAAATATACTTAGTGACAGAGGGCAAAACTAAGAAGTCAAAAACCAGTTATTGCAGTTTATGATAATGATAATGTATTCTAAGTATACAGCATATAAATTATTAACTGAGTGACTTCATTCAAATGATCAAATACAAATCTAACAGACACAATGGCTGCAATTTTCATAGAGTAATGCTAATACACAAACCCACACACATCACATTAATAGAAAACATCCAAAAACGTGCACTTTATAGACAATTCTAACACAATCCCCAATTACTGCTCATAACAGAGCATTTGCTCATTGGACATTTTGTCTTTGTACCTTACTGAATAATAAGATTAAGCTAGCATTGAGAGCTGGAAAATAATGGAAATTGTAGCCATGCTGTTTTTCATATTCAAATAAAGAGCAAGTCTAAAGGGAAGGTTCGTTTGCATGGAAGAGCTTGTTGGTGAGAGCACATGAAACATCTGCTGACGCACAGAACTCCCACATTTGATTTGGCCAAGGTTTCGGATAAGGTTACATGTAAGATGGCCAAAGGAAAGCCAAATAGAGCATAAGCATAAGAAGGATGATAAGAGATTATACAGATAGTTTAGTTTACTTTTATCTTTACCACCTTTGACCTGCCAGTATAGTTTGAAATGAGAGAACACATTATTATCTTGTATGCCATTCAATAATACTGAGGCAAAACTTTGAGCAGTTGCAGCGCTATATTGTTCTTTGTTAATTATCTGTCAGGGAAGTGAAACTATTTCTGAAGTAGGATTTCCTGAAGATAAGACGCTAAAATTAAAACACGCATGGTGTGCCCCTGCTGGTGCAAGCTGGAACTGTGACTCATTCAATGAATAAGGAGTTATAATTTTGAACATAAAAGTCTATTTTCGAATTACCTTAGCATCCCGCTTCTGAAGTGACATACTCTCTGAATCAGGATAGAAACCATTGTTCTCCTCTAGAAAAGAAAACACAAAAAAGCCAGCTTTAAAAAAATGCATTGCAGAATTTTTTCCATGTCTATCATTTCCTGTGTGTTACTCATCGAGTTTGCAAAGTCTTAATCATCTCTTAGGAAATACTTTTTAGAAAAATAATCAGCATATTTTTTCACTTAATTTCACTGAAAAATAATATATTTTCCCTAAAATACATAGCGTCATGTGCAAGTTTATTGCTGTTACTCTGAATGGTAGAATTGTGTGTGCAACCTGCCAGGCTGCTGTAAATAAATCTAAAGGTCTTTAGGAAAGCAGATAATCAAATTACATACAAACATCATCATAAAGAGCAGCTGCTCAAAGCAAACAAAGCTTTGGAAAACCCAGCCCTATGTATCCTTTTTCACAAATGTAACATATCCAATTGCGTTAATCACAGAAAAGTAGAGTTTTACTGTCTAAAATAAAAAAAATATAAAATTAGTACTGTAGCGTCTAGCTATTATGATACATTGTTATTTTGCAATTGTAAATTTACTCTGGACAAAGAGATTTTTTTATGAGCTGCAGGAATAGGGACAAATCCTGGAAATGGCAAGCCATAATCTGATCGTGTATGACTGGGAACAAATAAAAAAAGTGAAATGAATGACATTGCTTTAATGCCCTCGAAAAAAAAGAAAAAAGCCATCTGTGTCCCTGGTGCAACACATTATACAACCCCCTCCCAAAAATGATGACATCACCAATCCTGGAGGAGGTTCTTTTAATTGTTTAATTTTGTGTAAAACAAAAATCCTAGACATTCCACAAAACATTTTTTACCATCTAAGAAATACACTAAATTCTGAGGAAAAAATGATGTAATCACACTGTTATTAAATTTACTAACAGCATGGATCCAACAGGAGAGAAGTCAGTTAGAACGAAGGAAAGGATTATAAAACTTCGTCAACACGGTAAATCATCTTAGAACGCCGCAAAACATGTTGGTTGCTGCCAGTCAGCCTTGTCTAAAAAAGTGTAAACAAAATGAGAAGGCTTAAAAAAATATATACATATTAAAAAGCTAATTAAAGGCATTATTAACACCTAAAAAGAAAATAAGACGGTTACAGTAGCCTAAAGAAAAGCAATCATGGACTGGGCCTGGATGAATATGATCTTCAGTGATGAGTCTGGAATCTACAAAAGGAAAGGTAAGGCTGCCAAAAACTGGTTACTGGTCCAATTAAATTTATGAAAATAACTGCTTAAAGGAAACATGCACAATTCCATGGTAGTTGATAAGTTGGGCCTGGGTGTCAGGCAAATACACAGCGGCTATGGCAGTCATCCTTAATAAACATCAAAGTCTTATTGAAATTTTGGGCACTTATTATTTCATCACCTTAATTTCTGTTTGTGATGATCACTTCATTTTTCACAATTACAACACATGCGGCAATTAAATTATTCCTTCAAGAAAGGCACATAATGTCAATGGCATGGCCAGACCTCAACCCAATTGAACATCTCTGGTGGAAATTTACAGTAAATTCTCAATGATAAACCTTTGAACTGCAAAGCTGAAGAGACAGTTGGAGCCAGATTTGAGAATACTGTCTGTGATCATGTAAGTCTCTGCCTGTTTTAAAAGCCAGGCATTGTGCAACAAAGTCTTAATGGAGTAGTGTTTTTCTCATGATTCCTTAATTATTTACTTAGAATTTAGATTGTTTTACTCTGCTAGATCCAAAAAGCAATTAAGGCTAACCATAACTAAATAATATTTATTTCCTTTCATTTTTAATAATGCTAGAGCATTGAAATACAAAAAAACAACTATAGATTTGTGCCATGCCTGCGATGATTATTCAATCGAGTAATAAAGTGCTGATTCCATCATTTTTAAACACTAGGAAATATGTTCCTGCCTATGGCATATCATGCTGCTGTATTTTTCATATACTTGCTTTGGATCTGGCTTGTTATCTATAAATGCAAAAGGAAGGTTTTATGAGATCAGGTAAACTGGTATTTTGAAGTCTGCTCACATGAATGTGGTTTGCTCAATTATTCACGGGTGGACTTTTTAATGTAATCTGTAAGTAATCTGATATCAATCGATGGATTTATTGCCAAAGTATAATATAACCACCACAGTGGCTTAACCACAGTGACAATGTGGTAAATCATATTAAGTAACAAACATAACTGAACTGTGTAAGATTAGCTGCTATAGCAACACTTATATGTGTTTAAATAAAGGCAGTGTTTTCACCACACTTTAAAGAAATCACAAGATGAATACACTCAATAATACAATATTTTGCCAATACTTTTCATACCAGGTAGTTAGTCTAAGGATTCCATTTAAATCTGTGCTGACGATCCCTCTAGTGGTAACATGGAAGGTGCCCAACAGAATTTTCCAGCTGATAATCCTTGCCTGATTTAAACAACATACAGTATTACATTTACTTTAATCCGTAATTCTAAAGTTGACTAGTTGAAAAAAGTCTGACTTTTTTTTGAAGAGGTTCAAGCCGTCATCTAAAAGAATCCTGAAGATTTCCTAATGAAAAAAAGCCAAGATCAAAATAGTGTGGAATAATAATGTTCATAAAGGTTTCCATCAATACATCTTGGCTTCCTCATGATATTCACACATTTCATCACTCGTTTCATTATAAGCTGCAACTCTTTTAAGACACTGGGAAACTTTTATACATTTAGCATTTTTTGACACAAGAAAAATTTTATTTCTGAAATGTTGTGTCTTTTTATTTGATCCTTGTTATTTTATGAATATACACACTGAATAACTATCCCCATATCAATGAAACTCTCACGACGCTGCCGTTATTTTGCGATATCGGCGTGACTGGGACTAAAATCCTCCATGGGGTTGCACTGAGGCTGTCACTTGCCACGCTGACACATAGTACTGTGTTCCCCTGTTTGTTATGTTATATGTTCCCCTTCTGTTTTGGCCCCTCCCCTGTTTTCCCTTTTCTGTTTTTCGCGTGGTCACCCAGGCACCTGGGTAAAAATGCTAGGTGAAACAGTGTCTCTAATGTAGCCCTTAGTGTTTGAATTTGTATGTGACTGTGTGCGTGCCCTATGATGGATTCGCTCCCCATCTACGGTTCTTCCTGTCCTTGAACCCAGTTGCCGGTTGGGGGCCAGCAATCCATGTGGATTAAGTGGAAGAAAATGAATAAACAAATAAAAGATACTATGTGAAGTATAATAAACAATAAACACACATAATCTCGATAATTGTGAGAACTATCCATTGATAATTATTAATGCCGAAATTACTGCTAATCATTTATACACTAGTGGACCCCCTCAAAAACATGAACAATTTCTGACATTTATTTATGTACTTTTTATCTGTATCAAATTTAGACTTCCATGTTCAATGCTTACTGTGAAAATATATATAAAATGTAAAATAGTCCAAATAAAATGATAAGCCATCATCGCTCGTGATATTTGGCTGCAAAAATGTGCTCTGTGTGATAGGAGTAAACTGACTGAGCATCCCAATATCTTGTATTCTGTTGCAGTCCCTGGAGTAAATCTCATTTCAAGCATGTAAATATTTCCATTCTATTACTGAAGAATATATAAGCTAACTATAAGTCATATATACTAAGAATCTGATCAGGTATGTCATATTACATACCCAGCAATATCAATAAAATAAAAAGACAAGACAACCATAATAAAATAATTCAAAATCTCCCGTTGAATAATTAGCACCTGACCCTATTTTAGCAAAACAAATAAAATTCCACCATACTACTATTATACACAACAATAAAAGCATGAAATAATAATTTGATCATAAGATAGAACATTACAGAACATCCAAGTTCAGGTATAGTTCTACATTTGCATTGTTTTAAACAAGTTTTGCATGTATTATTATTATTGTATTGTTTAATAATAATATGATGCCTTATTGATCCCTGTATGGATCCCTGTGGAAAAAATGCATTTAACTTTTTGGGAATCGGCTTAGCACACACAGATACACGAAGCAGTGTATAGCCATCATGAGTCCAGCATTAAGGCACACAGAGAGCAATTGTGGTTGAGTGCCCTGCTCAATGGCACTTAAATGAACAGCTGGCGTTGCGCCTTGCTCAATGTCATTTCAGCCATCAATGTTACTTGGATCAGCAATCAAACTGGTGACCTTTTGGTCCCAAATGGTTTATCTGCAATTCAAGATAAAGATACATATCAAGATTAACTGATACTGATCTGATCTGAACTTTTTGTTCAAATCCCCCGACTCTATGTCAGTCAACAATATTATTAACTCAAGGGACCTAAGTTATATATCTGTTGTATAGCAGACTTTGCCAAAGTATTATACTTAGGGGCAGCCAAATGGACAGAGTCGTCCACTATTTTTTACTTGATATTGAATTGCATTCTAGTAAAAGTTTGGACCCCGTTTGCCTTCAGTACAACCTTAATTTTAGGTTTTTTCCCTGTCACCAGGGGTCGCCACAGCGAGTTCCTCGCATTAATATCTGGCACATGTTTTACGCCGGATGCCCTTCCTGACGCAACCCTCACCCTTTCGGGCTTAGGACCGGACAATTTGACTTCTCCAATTCACCTAGAATGACAATTTAGCATTTCCAATTTACCTAGTGTGCATGTCTTTGGCCTGTGGCATCTCTTTGGCCTGTGGGAGGAAACCGGAGCACCCGGAGAAAACCCACGCAAACACAGGGAGAACAGGCAAACTCAACACAGAAATTCCCAGGTTGCCCCACTCGGGGATCGAACCCGGGCCCTCTTGCTGTGAGGCCACAGCACTATCCACTGCGCCACCGTGCAGCCCAGTACAACCTTAATTCTTCGTGACATATTTTCTGCAGTGAGGGTGTTCTTTATTCCTTGGCTGTAACGAGTTTTTTGAATTACTGTTGCTATTCTATCATCTCAAATCAATCTGCCGATTCTCCTCTGACCTCTAACATCAGCATTTCTGTCCACAACTGCGGCTCACTACATTGTTTTTTAGACTATTTTCTGTAAACTTAGAGAAGGTTGTGCTTGAAAGTTGCAGTATGTACATACAGTATATTTATTTTAGAGAATCCAACTAATCCAGAAAGTGCCAAAGGCATTGACTATATTCTGGTGTATAAGAAGTCCAGTCCTCAGGTTGAGAAAAGATGCACTTTTGAGAGGAGCAGAGGGACTGATGATCAGCAGTTTCTGAAATAATCAGACCGGCCTGTTTGTCTACAACCGTGCCACATTCAAAGTCACACAAGTTACCTTTGTTTCCTATTCTGATGCTCGGTTTGCACTTTATCAAGTTGTATTTACCACCTCTACATGCATAAATACATTAAGCTGTGGCTGATTAAATATTTGTGTTAACATGCAATTGAACAGGCGTATGTAATAAAGTGGATAGTGAATGTATATTAGTCACAAATTATAAAGTAATTTGTGTTTCCCATAATGCATTTCATGTAATGAATGATTGTAATAAAACATGCAGGCATTCAGTTCTTTAAGTATAGATGACAATGTACGTAAAAAGAATATTGTCACATGATGTGTCCTAATCTATCATAATAATTATTTCCAAGCTCTATAGTGAGCTCTAAAGCCTTAATTATATTGTCTTAACATAAACCGTTTATGAGATAACAAGCCTGTAAATAATTTATAAAATTTACAACTGCTAGTCACTCTGAGCCATTAGCACACTGTGACACACCCAACACATGGAAGGTCACTGGTGAGACAGAGATGGCAATGACTAAAGGACAGTTCTGCTGGAGCTAAAATCCATGGTGGCTTTTATACACTAATGATTTTATATTGCAGATACAATGAGGTCACAAAAGCTCAGCTGCTATCACTCAACATAAACACCACCACAATGTCTGAAATATACTATAGTTTGTGGTGAATCTGAAAACGGAAATGAATTCAAGTCTGCAAGTGCATGACTTTCCTCTACTCCTCCTCTAACACCATAGCAACCAGGCTGCAAATGCTGAAAAACAAACTTTCTAAGAGCTCTATCCTACAAAAGTACATGATGTGTGATAACCAAAGTGCAAAGTATGCACTACGGATTGCATGTTGGTGGGGCAATTATGAGGGCAAAGAACCAAGATATGATATTCTTCAAACCTCCTTAACAATCTATCTGTAACGGTAAAAAAAACACTTGTGCAAAGGCACCCGATTGTCTATAACTGTAAGATGTAGGCTACAGGGATCAAAATCATGCTTTAACATAAGTATTATTCTGTGTGTCTATACACTGTAGTTAAACATCTGACAAGAAATTATCTCAATACAGTCAACTTTTCCTAACCACTTATATTTTTATATTTTTTATTTACTTCCAAAGCATACATCATTTGAAACCTTAATTGAATCTCTGAAATCTAAGTCACCTTTGTGCTGTCTTCATAATCATGTTAATACTGCAGTCATATTCATATTCATAAATAATTTAATTCAATTTTATTTATAAAGCGCTTTTAACAATAGTCATTGTCCCGAAGTAGCTTTACAAAAAACGTTTTATCCCAGATGAGTAACGGTGGCAAGGAAAAACTCCCTGAGTAAGTAAGGAAGAAACC
>JAOUQT010217534.1:0-17636 GCA_025769995.1 Xyliphius kryptos
TCATACAGGCACGTGGAGGCCACACACACTACTGAGCCTCATTTTAACTTGTCTTGAGGAATTTCCACTAAAGTTGGCTCAGTCTGTCATTTGATTTTCCACTTTGATTTCGAGTATGATGACAAATCCACACCCCCATGGGATAATCATTTTAATTTATATTTTGATTATCATTTTATTTTTAACACATTTCACTATCTACTAAATAAAAATTTTTAACTGAAATATTTTAATCCTTGAGATATTTGATGTGTTATTTTAGTGTTCCTTTTATTTTTTTGAGCAGTGCAAATAATAATTTTTTAAATATTTTTATATAAAAATATTTATAATACCGCTACATATTCCAGACTCCACCCTGTGTGAGGGATAACCGAGTAGATCAGGCATGCCCAATACGTCGCTCACAGTTGACCAGTCAATCACACAGTGCACGCTGTTAGATCACTGTGAAACACTCCACAGGTTCAATAAATAAAGGATGTTAACGGTGCTTATATACAGCCCAGCATCAGAAGCACTTATATATACACACACCATTTAAAAACCGGAGCGTGTAATAATTAAACGGTTCGTGACAAATGCGATGTAACTACACCCCTAATATAAATAGTATAAAGCTCCATCTGAGGTTCCTTGTGATTTCAGACCTTGTGAGGAAGAGGAAGAGCAGCCTCTCGCGTGACAGGGCCTGGTCCCTCATGCTGAAGTAGGAGTAGATTTGCAGGGCAAACAGCACCAACCAGAAGCACATGAAAAGCACAGGCAGGATGAGCTGGTTCCACAACGACATGCCCAAAGCCAGCAGGCCGTACACCTGCACCACCTAACAACAAACGGAACCTCGTGTTACACTTCCCACGCACAGCTACAACAACCCAGGCAACCCACATCATTCGCTTTCATTAATAATCACCTGCGCCAGCTCTCTGTAGGCATTTTTGGCGAGATTATAGGGAACCAGCAAATTGGAAGCCAGAAAGTAAAGAACCTCGAGCCCAGTGAAGACCATGGCAATTTGATTGATGAAGACGATGGTCTCCAGGGGGACGAGGCACAGCCGAGCAACCAGGGGGAGCATGTGAGCTGAGAAGAGCCAGATCTGCTTTGTCTGCATCACGCAGGAGCACAGCGTACACACCACCAGCTGACCTGAGGACAGAAGTGGACAGGGTTTAGTCGGCTCAGCGGAGGCTGACCTCCTCTAACTAGCTGTTAGTCAGTTCTGCATGGTTTTATGAAAAACACCTTGCCATGTATTCCCGACAACAGTATGTTTCCAACCTTGGGGGAACAGTTTGGGGACAGCTCTAATATAAAGTGGGTTTCCTACCAGTACTTAATGTATATTATAAAACTGTTAGTTCTGTTCCTTAAATCTGATTTGCTGAGCCAATAACACACCTCTGAGTTTCATATTCTATCAATGCATGATACAGAATATGTTATTTTAAGTTGCAAGGTATAGGTATATAATATAAACCACAAGCCATCACCAAAAACTGTTCTCTAATTTGACCACTAGATGACAGTATGTGTTTCAGAAACTAGATTACATCGAAGAAGCACAGATTACCAATTTTACCAATTGATTCAATATACGCATTTATGAATCAGACCGTGTCTTTTTTATTATAGTTGTATAAAAGCAATAATAATAATAATAATAATATAATTGTACTTATACGCACCTTTAAAGAAACACACTTGCACTTACACAAAAACATCTCATAGAATAAAATTCCGAAGATATAACAAAATTATAAAACCATGACAACTATAAAAAATTTGTTTAAAAAATTAAAATTTGAAAAAGCAGACCAAAAAAGATTCATTTTCAAACACTGGAAGTTGTGTGTATTACTGTGAATAAAGCACAGGAAAGATGTGTAACTGTACTCCGCTTCACATCATGCCTAATAACACCTCTTTCAATAGGAATAATGCCATGCCATCATGAACCTTATTGCTTTATTGCCCTGTATATTTTTAAAGTCTCTTAAAAAGCAGTGGTCAGTGTTTTGTGTGTGACAGATGGGAACCATACGAACATGGGAACCGAAAACAAACAGAGGGTCAAACATGCTTGCTCCTTTATTTTATAAAAACTGCTGACTATTTAATAACTTATTTTTCAGCAGTGTGACCTCACGAAGAGTTTGTATTTGTGTGGAGCGACAGCACTGACTCTAAACTGCGCTTCTGAGGGGAAGTAGTTTAACTCCTTGTCACAAGTTGAAGCCATACGTCATCCAACGGCATGCGATCGATAACGTTCCAGAAGTGCAAAAACACAGCACTGCACACATATGCAAACCAGCTGGAGACCTCACACGGCATACATCACTGCCTGGTGAAATCGTGAGCTGCTGAGCTCATCAGAAAGCGAGTGGCAAGTTCCTTACGTCAGCTACTTCCCCATAACAGAACCGCCGCATCTGCAGAAGTTTACATAAGAAACTCTCTGTAAACCCGATACAATGATGCATTACTCAACACACTGCGGGGGGAATCCTGAGTCAGGAAGGTTTACATAACTGCATTTTATGATGTAACTTAAACTACGAGAGTTTAACCAAGACTGCCAAAGTGAAGGCTGTCACTGGTTGCTGGTTAGTAGCCCCAGACACCCACGGCAGAATCCCAATAAGTTGCAAATGAGAAAAAGATTTTTAAGTTTTAGGTGCAGGCTTTCAGGATTTAACTTAAAAAACATTTTTTCAAGGGATTTCATTAATGTCAAAGACTATAAACTAATAACGTCTTATAAAGACTATAAGACAATAAACAAATTATACAGGGTGGGCCATAAGTATGGATACACCCTGATAAAAATGGAAGTGGTTGCTTATCTGACCTTACAATTTATGACACGTCAGTATATGGGAGGAGGAAAACATTTGAAGCCAGGTGACTCCAATGGCAGCCATCTGCAATTTTGTATTCAACCTTTTTTCAACGGGAAGGGGTCATGTGATATCGCACACAGAGAAATGCACAACAAAAACAATGGTGTGCTCATCTATAATGTAGCTTTATTCATTAATCAAGTTATTGACACATTTGATACTAAAGTATGTGCTCACAGTGTTGCCTATTGTGTTGAATTGTCAACGTGAGTCTCTTCTCACACCAAGAGCAATACCGCACAAGAAATGTGGTAGCATTTCTCACCACCGTTACGAGCAAAAAGCAATTTTTTATTTATAAAACTGGTACAAAACTCACAAAAAGCAAGTAAGGCCAATAAAGCACAGCTGATGGTATTTATCCGAATGGTTTTTAATGTTATCGCCACAAAACAGGAACTGCTGACATAGCTGTCCCTAAAGACAACTATGAGAGGAGTTGACCTAACGCATCAATGGAATTTTCCGCAGAGAAAAGTGTACCAGTTGGTAACAGTGAGTGCCAATGGGGCTCCTGCTATGATCGGCCAACATACAGGATTCATTGTACACTGTAGAGGTGATACAGAGTTCCCAAACTTATGTACTACCACAGCATCATTTAGCAAAAGTGATCGGCAAATGAAGCATCAAGACACACCTTTTGATTCGAGTGTTTCATTAATCAGTGCTAGAGATAACGAAAATGTATTGTATCTAGTAATGCACTATAAAAAATTACATATTTCAGGTTTTATTACATTTTTAGAAAGCATCCCAGTTTGTAATTCATGTACACTTTAGGGCACCTCCTTTCATGAGGTGTGGGGCAGGATATTGACACTGGTGTAAATGAAACTGTACTGTGAGGGGAAAGCACACGGATGCAGCAGGAGGTGATAGAGTACTTACAGATTAAGGCGGTGGTGAAGCGATTCATGGAGAGTGGATCCAGATACAGAGGACCTTCGTAGCCAGAATCCAGCTCACTACGAACATAATCCCTGTAGGAACATCCACAGTGAGTTGCACTCTTACAGACTAAAACATACACTACCGCTCTACTAAGTTTAGGATCACTTGGAAATTTCTTTCTTTTTAAAAGATAAACACAATGCCATGCAATTCCCAGACAATATTGTCCATTTCACTATTAATTTACGTGTATCAGATGATTTTTTTTTTTTTAAATAATATTTGTATTAAAGCTTATTTTTTTTCATAGAGGCTTATTTTGCACAAAGTCCTACTAGCAGCAATTCTCAGTCCTCTGCCTAAATCTCCTGGTATGGTCACCAATTCAAGTTAAGGATGTTAATGATGGTTGTTAAGACACCCTTGATCAATTGTGATGCACAGCTGAAAAATTTTATACTAATAAGTAAGTATAAAAGGGAGCACAACAGTCTAGGTTAGTTTAGAATCTGTTGGCTTGCTTAGAGGATCAAAATGGCCAGAAACGAACAATTTTCTATAGAGACCCATCAGTTCATTGTCGTGTTAAGGAAGGAAGGCTTCTCAATGCCAGATATTGCCAAGAAACTGAAAATATCTTACCATGCTGGTAACTACTTCCTTCAAAGTGTGACACACACAGGCTCTAACAAAGACAGAAAAAGGAATTGGAGCCCCCTCACGCAGTCTTTTCAATTCTGCCATGAAGTCCATTATCCTGAAGTCGCCTCTTGACCGTTGATGCAGACACTGGTATTTGATGGGTTCCATTTAGTGCAGTTGTCAGTTGACAGCCTGTGGGGCATGTTTCTCTAAAACTGCAAACAAAAATATTTATCTTCCTGCACAGTTGTGCATCTGGGCCTACCACTCCTTTTTCTGTCCTTGTTAGAGCCAGTTTGTGTCATTATTCAAAGGGAGTAGTTAACATCATGGTAAGATAAAGTGGTGTGAAAAAGTGTTTGCCCCTTCCTTATTTCCTGTTTTTTAGCACGTTCATCATACTTAAGTGTTTTGGAACATTAAACCAATTTAAATAGTAGTCTTTGACTACAACACAAGTAAACAAAATGCAATTTGTAAATGAAGGTGTTTAGTATTATGGGAGAAAAAAATAGATCCAAACCTTCACGGTCCTGTGTGAAAAAGTGATTGCCCCCCTTGTTAAAACATACTATAACTGTGGTTTATCACACCTGAGGACATGGTCTCTACCCACATCCAGACCTGATCATTGAAACACCTGTTCTTAATCAATACATCACTTAAATAGGACCTGCCTGACAAAGTGAAGTCCACCAAAAGATCCTTAAAGCTACACATCATGCAAAGATCCAAAGAAATTCAGGAACAAGAAGAATTATCGCCCATTTATCGTTATCGAGGTGAACTGCTCAATATATCGCAATACTGATTTTGGGCCGTATCGTCCCAGCCCTACTACACATAGACCAGGGGTGCGCAAACTTTTTTACCCATGATATCTAAACAATGGGACGTAAAATTTGACTCAAACTTCATTTTTCTTTTCTTTAGGGTCTCAAAAGATAAAGCGAAGAAGTAATGTAGAGCATAAAATATCTCACCCGTGAAATGTGACATCTAAAGGGGAAACGTAGACATAGCAGGAAAAGGGGAGTGCAAGTAGGACTGGGGAAATGTGTCGACACAATTGATTACGAAAATACGTCGATTTGCATGACATTGCGTCGAAGCATCACATAAATGGCTATGCCCATGGAAAGCATGGATTTTATCCATAGACAAGTGGCAAGATATCATTTAAAGTGTGGGAGTAATTCATTCAAACACCTAAAGGGGGTGTTATACTACACTGAACTTTCCCCAACCTAATCTGCGGTTTTTTTTTTTGACACGTCCTCTTTCGTCTCTGGCTCAAATTTAAACGGCTTAATGTCGCTGCAGATTTATTCTGAAAAATATCTTCCAAATCTGCACCGTTATTCACTTCTTGGAATTTCTGTAGCGGGCTCCATCCATTCACTTAAACCTGTCAATTTTTAAAGTAAACTAAATACGTTATTTTAAATTTCATATTTGTATTTACATTTTTGATGCTTAAAAAATGTGAAATCTTCAGTGTTAGTCCATTAGGTGGTGCAAGCCTCTGCTGTGACAGTTGTGAACCAACCCTGGGACTGAGGAACTCTCACAACATGAGCCCTGGGAGGAGCTTCCACACCTACCATGATTATAATTAAAGAAAGCAGCCTAAGAGAGACATCTGGTGCAAACCTTGAGAGTTGGTGTCCAGCGAAGAGCAGCAGAGCCGTGAGCACATACAGGTAGAGCCGTACCAGGTGCTGTCGTGGGAGTGTCAGCAGAACCAGGCTGACTATATATCCTGCAGAGGAACACCAAGCACTAATGAATTCAGCATTACAACCACCGCACAAATTATTACCATCATGCCAATTAGGCTGGCACACGAAAAGGCAGCCCGCCTCAGGCACCTGGGATGTATGACACGGGATGCTTTTTCGTGGACCACCCTGTAAAAAGCTGCAGAGTTATTTATTATAAAGCTGCAAAGTTACTTCTTTATTTATCACTGCAGCAGGAAGTAGAACTACAAGAATGATCAAACCACAATTAACAAATCTATGATGTGTTTAAGAAAAAGTACAGAAAATTTATAATGCCCCCTGATCTGCTGGGAACTCAAGACTATTAATACGAAACGAACATTTGGATTGGATTTTAAAGCTTGTCCCCAGGCTGGGCTGCAGCCGATCCTCTAGCAGGATGCTAAGCATTCCTCGGGTCATGCAGTCCTACCACAGACATCCAAAACAAACAGTACTGGGGTGGAGGAGGATCAACAACAGACTACAAAAAAGTGTGGATTTAGAAATCTGCATGTTTTTTAGTCGCTGTATAAAAAAATATTATACACCAGCTAGTTCTGCTCCTTAAATCAGATGTATTTATCCAGCTGTGACATTGACAATAACTAACACCTCTGAGCACTTCACATTTGTATTACTGCGTGATATACATTATTTAGTTTGTGTTTTAATGCTATGAATTGGTTGCAGTTTAAACTGCAATATCACTGAAATATCACATGGCCACAGGTATTCAGAACTGTTGCTCAGTGTTGAGCAGAAGTACAACCATGAGTCTTCTTGGGAACAATGCAACAAGTTTTTCACACCTGGATTTGGGGATCCTCCGCCATTACTCTTTGCAGATTCTCTCCAGGATGAGGAAAGTTGGTGGACAGCCATTTTCAGGTCTCTCCAGAAATGCTCAATTGGGTGTAGGTCAGGCCTCTGGCTGGGCCAGTTCAGAATGTTCACAGAGTTGCTCCGAAGCCACGCCTTTGTTACTTTGGCCATGTGCTTAGGGTCATTGTCTTGTTTTAAGTTAAACCTTCCAACCAACCCAGTCTGAGGTCCTGAGCACTGTAGATAAGGCTTTCTTCCTTCAATCACAAACGTTGTTTTGTCCCCGCAGCTGAAAACCACCCCCACAGCATGAAGCTGCCACCACCATGTTTCTCTAGACAAGTGATGAGCAGTGCCCTACACACAGCGCTTAGAATTAATGCCAAAAAGTTAAATATTCGTCTCATCACACCAGAGAATCTTAATTCTCACAGTCTGGGAGACCTTCATGCGAGCTTTCAAAATGTCCTGCACTGAGGATAGCCTTCTGTCGGGCCACTCTTCCATAAAGCCCTGACTGGTGGACCGCTGAAGTGATAGCTAATTTTCTAGAACTTTCTCCCATCTCCCTACTGCATTTCTGAAGATCTTCTTTAACTCTCTCACCAAGGCTCTTCTGGCACAATCGTTCAGTTTGGCTAGATGGCCAGGGTTAAGAAAAAGCGTCCATTTAAGTATTATGGAGGCCACAGTGCTCATGGAAACCTTCAATACCGGAAAAATTATTTTGTAACTGTGACCAGATCTGTGCATGCCACAATTCTGTCTCTGAGCTCCTTGGGCCGTTCCTTCGATCTCATGGTTCTCATTTGCTCTGACATGCCCTGTGAACTCTTATTTAGACAGGTGTGCGCCTTTTCTAATCAGGTCCAGTCATTTTAATTAAAAAAAGCTGGACTCCAATTAAGGAATAGAGCCATCTCAAGGAGGATCAGAAGAAATGGACAGCATGTCAGTTATATATGAGTGTCAGAGCAAAGGGTCTGAATACTTAGAACAAGATATTTCAGTTTTTCCCCTTTTTCTTAAATAAAATCACAAAAACCTCAACATTTCTGTTTCTTTTCTGTCAATATGGGGTGCTGTGTATAGAAATAAAATGAACGTTTTGGATTTTAGCAAATGGCTACATTTTAGCAATGAAACAAGTGAAAAATTTACTTTCCGTACCCATTGTATGTATCTGGTTTTTATACCCAGGAAAAGTAGTTAAGAGTTTTGGGTATTTTTTTTTAAATCTTTGGGTATTTTTTGTTTGTATCTGACATCCTGGTATTTGTTGCTTTTCAAGATTATGTGTTTTATTGGGATGGCTGAAGTGTCACACTCTTTAGGAGTTGCTGTAGAGCAAGTTTTGTGTGACCTGTTCGATGTCTAGTCTAGATTGTTTGATCCTTTTTGTTTCAGAAGTTTACGGTTGGGCTGGTGTTTACGGCTATAGTTATTTTTTGAAGTTTGTTATTGTCCTGACCTTTGATAACAATACATAATATTAAATTGTGTTCTGTAATTTGGCCACTAGATGACAATCTGTTAATCAGCATTTGCTTTCAAAAACGGAAACCGGAAAACCGGTTTATTAATAACCTTTAAGAAACACATTTATGACTCAAATTTTTTTTTTTATTATTATACTGTGTTTGTAAGCAATAAGACACTAATGTTTTTTAGCTTACAAGGGGTTGAGTAAATAAGGTGGAAGAGTGTTAGTGTGTTTTAACTAACACACCACCATCACGTCATGGTAAATGCAATGCAGCGAATCATCCACCCTCTGTGATCCATCCTCTGGATCGATCGTTAGATAACATTGACAGAACACCAGATGAGCAGATTATTCAACTCTGAGGCTCTGTTTACATTTGGCCGCCGTCTCCTGCTTTAACGCTCAACATTACACTAAAAAAGCCAATGTATCTAGCATGCACAAAAGCAAAAACAAAAGGAAGGAAGCTCAGGTTAAAACCAACTACTGCCGTGGCCTCTTCATAGCCAATATAAAAAAAATCTCCTGACACCACATTTTCTCTGATAGGCAGCCTCAAGCATGGAAACGCAAGTGCCTTCACAATTGGTTCCCATGCTCAGTGTGTCAACAGACAGAAAAACCACAGTGTAACTAAAAACTGGCAATTCAATTTCACACTTTGTGTGCGATTGTATGTATATATACATCTATGTAGACCACCCCTGTCTAAGAAAAAAAAACAACAGGTTGATCTGTACACCCCACTCTCCTGGGCTGTACACACCACCCCACGGATACCGCAGTGGCAGTGAGAAAAAACTCTATTCGGCCTTCCAGCCATCAGACAGGACTGCGCAAAAATGTGTGTGTGTGTGTAAGACTCATTCAGCTTGACATTAAAATTCTTAATATTAGTATAAAATACTCATTTGTTAGACGGATACACTGACAAATGTCAACACCTGAAAGTCCCTGATTCAATTCCTGTTTCACTTCCTGGTCCCACTAAGTACTATGGCTGAAGTGCCCTTGAGCAAGGCACCGTACCACAATTGCTTCCCAGGCGCCGTATACAGGGCTGCCCACTTCACAGTGTGTGTGTGTGTGTAAGACTTTCCTTTGAGTGCAAGTACAGTAGGATAAATAGATAACTTAAACTTTACTCTTAAACATATTTACATAATAAAATGCGCCTAAATTTAAAAAGAGTTTTCTTTTTTTTGCAGGATATCCTCTTGGTTGGACATGAAACTACTGATCTACTGATTATTTTCCAGACAATGTCTTATCAATGTGTCCATGCACAGACTTCAACTTAAAAAACAACTTTTTCATGTCATTTGGAGGGATGAAAAAAAACGTTTCTGTTTTACATTTAACAGTCAAAAGCAAAGCCAGTCGCCAACTTGCAGAGCAGACAAAACCTGAGGGATCCAGAAAGAACCAACTCACTCACGGATGATAAGCACGTGTGATCCATCCCACAACAAAATCTGACATCAATTACTTTCAGACAGGAATCCTGTTTATTAGTTTTAAGCTTAACCTCCATCAGGGCTTAATCAGATGTTTTTAATCATCAGGAGGTTAAATGAGTAAGCATTGTATTTGTTCTTATTATAAAACAGCTAGTTTAGTTCCATTGTTGGAGAAACAAGAATCCTGTTACTCAGCGATCAGAATTCACTTTTAAAACCAGACTGCATTACGTCACAGAATAAAAGCGTGTTTGTAAACGTTTCATGAAAGCAATAAGACACTCAACATTGTTGTGAATAAATCACAGGTAACAGGTGAAACTGTACAGGACTAACAACAGGTTCACAGAATACTACAGACCTCTTGGAAAATCAAGAAATACGTACCAACATAGTGCAGATAGAGGGCGAGGTACTTGTACTGAAAGAGAGGGTTGTTGTTTAAGCTGCTTCTCTGGATCTTCTGGAAGAAGGAGCTGACGTCCCAGCGGTACAGCACCTCTAGGAGCATGATACTGGGCACACGGAGGCCCACGTTCAGAACGGCCTCCACGCGCTCCCACATGGCCATGTCGACCAGCTGAAAGAGCGAGAGACAACGATATTATTACTATACCTACACCAAATAACTGGTTCTGTTCAGATCTATAAAAATCCTAGAGCAATTCAGTAAAAATAAAGCCTTTGTTTGGACTAGTTTTATTAGAATCTAGAATACACCATCCATAGAAGTAAGATACAATGCATTGAATCAGACGGTCATACATGGTGCATATTGTTCCGAAGGACAGCAAGTGATCCATTAGCCAGCCACACAGCCAGAAAACCATCAGATCTGAACCAGTCAGATTATGGTAAAAAGTCCAAGTTGAGCCATTTCACCATCGTTCCGGGTACATACAGTGTGTGCAGAATTATTAGGCAAGTTGTATTTGAGAGGATTCTGTTTATTATTGATCAACAACTATATTCTCAATCAACCCAAATATTAAAGCTTAATTATTGGAAGTTTAAGTGTTTTTTTTTTTAAACTTGGCTATCCTAGGAAGATATCTATTACTGTGCAGAATTATTAGGCAACTTAATAAAACAAATAGAAACCCATCACACTTGTTTATTTTCACCAGGTAAACCAATATAACACAAAATTTAAAAATAAACATTTCAGACATTCAAAACCAAAACAAATCAGTGACCAATATAGCCACCTTTATTTACGATCTCACTCAAAAACCTTCCATCAATAGATTCTGTCAGGTGCTTAATCTGTTTATGATCAACATTGCGTGCAGCAGCCACCACAGCCTCCCAGACACTGTTGAGAGAGGTGTACTGTTTTCCCTCCCTGTAGATCTCACATTTTATGACGGACTAAAGGTTCTCTATGGGGTTTAGATCAGGTGAACAAGTGGGGCATTACATTATATTTTCTACTTTTAGACCTTTACTGGCCAGACACGCTGTGGAGTATTTGGACACATGTGACAGAGCATTGTCCTGCATGAAAGTCATGTATTTCTTGAACGATACAGATTTCTTCCTGTACCACTGCTTGAAGAAGGTGTCTTCCATAAACTGGCAGTAGGTCTGGGAGTTGAGCTTTACTCCATCCTCAACCCAAAAAGGTCCCACTAGTTCATCTTTTTTGATACCAGCCCATACCAGTATCCTACCTCCACCTGTTGGCTTGGAGCTCTCTGCTCTTTACTGATCCAGCCTCGGGCCCATCCATTTGGCCCATCAAGAGTCACTCATTTTATCAGTACATAAAATCTTTAAAAACTGTCTTTCTTAAAACATCCATGCTTGACGTTTAATCTTTGTTTCTTGTTCAAAGGTGGCCGTTTTTCAGCCTTCCTAACCTTGGTCATGTCCCTGAGTATCGCATGCCTTGTGCTTTTGATACTCCAGTAACTTTGCAGCTCTGAAATATGGCAAAACTAGTGGCAAATGGCATCTTCACGCCAGATTTTCCTCAATTCATGGGCAGTTATTTTGCACCTTTTTTTCCAACACGCTTCTTGCAACCCTGTTGGCTATTTGCCATGAAACACTTGATTGTTCGGTGATCACGCTTCCAACATTTGGCAATTTCACAACTGTTGCATCCCTCTGCAAGACTCACAATTTTTTTACTTCTCAGAGTCCATCAAATCTCTCTTCTGAAGACAAAGAAAAGTTGCCTAATAATTAAGCACACCGTATATAGGGTGTTGATGTCGTTAGATCACACACCTTCTCATTACAGATTTGCACATAACCTGATTTACTTAATTGGTAGTTGGCCTTCAAGCCTATACAGCTTGGAGTAGGACAACGTGTAGAAAAAGATTGATGTGATGAAAATACTCATGTGCATAATTATTATGCAGACAGTGTAGTCCTCATTGTTAATGCATACACCTGATGAGATTTGAGAATAAAAGACTAAATTTTATGATTAGCACATCTTTACCGTACCAGAATCGAAATCATTATATAGCAGCCATCAGAAATATTCCTCCCCTCACCTTCAAAGACATTATAAACATGTGGATAAAAGATAATGACAATAGATGACAAAAACCTCATTAAACAACAAGCATTTATTAAATATCTGAGTTATTTTGACAACAGAAGTTGACTTAAAATTGAGCTTCTAAAGAAAAAAAAACATGTTTACTTGTTAGCACTTATCAAAAATGTCTGTTAAAAGTTAAAAAAGCTAAAGCAGGTGTTAATTATGGCACACAAGCTGTCAAAATAAATATTAAAAAAAAAAATTAAATGTAATAATGGCAGCCCCATTCTTATCCTATCTGCCTCTGTGCCTCGGGCAGAATTGAGGACATATCTTCAGATGTTCAGAGGCAGCTAGGGGGCAGAGGAAAGGCTTTTGACTATTTCTAATAAGTCTGTGATGAAAGCATTGACGCATCTAACAACTACTGGTGCTATACTGAACAGTAACAACACAATTCTGCATAAAGTGCATGTGTGCCCACAGCTCATGCAAAACAAAATTACGATAAATACAAAACAATAGATATTCAAGTATGTATTAAAGTGAACACTGCAGGTGGCACACAAATACATGCACGATTATAAATGTAACCATATAAATGTTTGTAATTGTTCATACCCAATTGTGATTGTTCAGGACTTGCAACTTCAATGTTAAGTCAACTAGCATGCGTGATGTTTTAGTGTTTATTGACATTACCATTCATCCACATCTCTATTGTGTCTTTATTATTGAGCGAGTCGAACATTTCTAATTGCAACAATACAGAAATAACCAGGAACTTCACTGGAAACCTTACTAAGCGGGGGCTCTATGCAAACTGGTAGTAATAGACGTTAATTTAAAGTAAAAGTAGAAACAGTGTGTTGATTTATTAGTGTGTCTTAAACACGCACGGTTCAACACTGACTGTCGGTGTATCGAGCGACACCTCAGCATGACCGACAGTAACCCCGCTAGTCGACCAACAGTAAACCATTCACAGAAAGCTCAGCTGATTCAATCCCACGGCTGTTTTATTTAAATACTAACTACACTGAACTTTAGTGGAGTTGCCGTTGTGTAGTTCACAACCACGAACGGAAATGTTTGAGTCCTGATTAAATAAAGCGGCACGCGGCGACACCGCGATTAAGTTAGACTATGTAGCAGTCAGTTGATAATGCACGGTTGCGTGTGTGCGGGTGCTTGATAGGCACTCCATGAGATAAAGCGCATCTCCGCGTTTCAGCTAAAACTCTGTAAAGTGCAGAATGTGCTGAGCTCTTAGCTTTGCTTAGCATAGTCGACTGAGCAGGTCGTTAAAACAGCGCGCAGGTGCTTTACTCACAGCTCACTTCTCCTCGACGCCGTTTAATAAACGCTTTCGGGAACTCCCCGCTTGGATGGGTACATTTTAGCTAGGGGGACTGTGGGTTCTCGGGCGGATGAGATCAAAGTTTATGTGGGAGACGGTGGCGTATCATCCTACTCCATTCAGCCGCCATTACTGTTGTTAGCGCATGCGCAGTGTGGACAACTCACGTACAGCTTAACCCGCGCACTTGCGCACTAACGAGTATGTAGAGCAGAATGATTTCTGAATTCGGTAGGATTCAGACAGACAGACAGACAGATATAGGCTTTTTTTTTTTTTACTTTGTAACAACGTTTAATTTTACCCAACTCTAAATTACAATGGGTAGCAAGGAGACCTATTAACAAAAAAAGAATTAAATAATCCCCACAGATTTAAGCAAAGTGTTGTGCGAAGCAGAGCTCGTCATCCACTATCGAGCAAACTTCTTCCCCGCCAAAACAGGCAAGCTGGTAATGTTCAGGGCGTTAGGGTTCATAAGAAACAAGATTATGTCCAGGGCCAGTGTGTAGTATCCGGTATGCCACTGTTCTCCATCCAAGGTCCTTTGGGCCAAAGAGAAGTCTTTGCAAATACTGTCGTCTGTGGCAGTTCTGCTGGCCAGGTAAACCAGCCCTTGTCCTCCCTCCTCTCTCGGCGGGTAGAGGACAGTCTGAGGAATCCAGTGCAGCCGGTCAGAGAGGGAGAGAGTTCCAGACAGTGGATGCCTTTCCACTCAAGGAGGATGAGCCTTGGTCCACCCAATTTTTTTTCTTCCTAAACCATAACATATCTCAACCTATTTTGTCGTCATTATAACAGGGAATTTTTGCCACCGTTTCTTCGGCTTGCTCTTTATTAAGTCAGGCTTAGATCTTTGTAAATCTGCTTTGTGACAACGCACTGTGACAACGCACACAACTAGCCCCCTAAAAACACTTGCATCAGGCATGCTTGTTTGAAGTGATCAACAAGAATGGTTGCGCTGCTCATTACTGACTCATATTTTGACACTTTGATTTCTGTTTTAAAAGGGTTTTCGTTTTTTTAGCTATTGATCAGCTGATAAAGTTTATTTGAGTTGAATTGTTGTATTCAATAACCCGCTGAAAGGGTTTTGTCTCTTGCGCCGATTTTTCCTTTTGCATTGTAAAGCTCTACTTAGAACCTTCTTAAGATCCAATATTGCAAAATGAAAATTCTTGCAAATATTTTAACTGGTCTTAAGATTTTGATAATGAGTGTATTTCTTTTACATGATATTTTATTTTTATATTTGCAGCATATTTTATTCGACATGCACAGAGGTATCTTTTAATTGTACAACGTTCCGACTTTTGCCAGCAGATGGCAATATTTACTCACAAATCTATTTACTCTATATGAGTAAATACTTGGTGTTTATAAAAGAATCAGTTTAAAATCTAAAATAAACGTTAAGCAAAATTAACATACACACGCGCGCGAGTGTGTTGTGTTCCCAGCGATAGATTGGCACATCTGTCGTTGTATCTGCCCAGCGCCCACTGGATGGGCATGGGAAGCACCCCCTGCAACACAACCCCCCCCCCCGCGACCTTGGTAGATGATTAAGCATAAGGTAATCAACATCTACACCAAGAAAAATCCCGTGTACATCATATCTTCTTGTACTTGGTGAAATTGATATTATAATTCTGATTTTAAAGGCAAAAAACGGTTAGTGGTTAGCACGTTTGCCTCTCAGCGCTGGGGATTCCCGGTTTGAATCCCAGTGTAGTTTCCATGTTCTCTCCGTGTCCGCGTGGGTTTCCTCCGGTTTCTTTGGTTACCTCCCACAATCCAAACACATGGATTCAATGCAAATTGGCTGCCCCTATAGTGTGTGCGTGTGTGTGCCCAGGCACCCTGTCTTGCCTCGAGAGGTTCTCCCCTGGATGGGCTTGGGGAACCCACCCCGACCCTTATAAAGGATTAAGCGGAAGAGAGTAAATTAATAAACGTTTATTCCTTAAACAAATTAGGCGATGACGTCGTTTTTCTAAGACAGCCAATAGCTACTTTCCTTACTGAGGAGTTAGCAGCAGCGTGATGAACAGTGAGAGAAGGAACTGGAGGGTGTATCTAATAAAGTGGCCGGTGGTGAGGGTAAATCAGGAACCGTGGAGCTAAACTTTACAAGATAGACAACGAAAGGGCAGGAAGCGCAAACGGCAGTAATCGAAAGTATTTTTTTGCGCAAATAAAAATGAGGAAGTGAAGGCTCCGCCCTTGAGCGGCTACCTCCTCCCGTCAGCCCCCCCCCTTCCACCACCAGGTCCCTGCACTCAGCTGACCGGGGCAGGAGGCGCAGACGGCGGCATGGAGGCGCTCGGAGTGCTGCACACCAACCCGCTGGACGACTACGACCTGATCCACCGCATCGGCAGTGGCACGTACGGAGACGTCTTTAAGGTACCGACTCCGCTTTGATGTACACCGCCACAGTTTACCATCAGCATTTAAAATCCAATCTGTTATTTAATTCGAACAGCTGTCCCTAAAGCTTTAAACCTATATCGTTTTCACTTTTCTCATAAATAAAATGATCTGACATTTAGTTACAGTTCCAACCTGCTGTAATCCGAGGGTCCACTTTAGTTAATACACCTCCTTATGGATCCTACAGATGGAATTTGTAGTTCTACGGTTACATTCTGTAGTTCATCTGTCTCCCTCACAGTTCTGCAAGCTTTATTTACATGGCAAACCTTACATTTGTATTGTCAAAAGCTGCGGTATGAAACAAAACACAAAGAAACAGACAAGATCACAAAAATGAACAACTATAAAAATATGAATAATAATAATTTTTTGTTCACTGATTGCTTTAAAATATTGACACAACTTTGCATTTGAATACGCGCCAGGTTTTATATACTTTATTTTAATTTTGATTTCATTATTTCCTGTGTAAATAATATAAAGCGCTTGGTGTGTGTCATCTCTGTAGTGATTGACACAACGGTAGAGTGGAGGGTAAGAGGCGAGGTGCTTGGTGTGTAGCGATTGGTGCACGGGTAGAGTTGAGGAAAAGATGTGAAGTGCTTGGCATATAGCAATTGGCTCATACGTAGAGTGGGGGGAGCGACACCAGGCACTTGGCGTATAGTGATTGCCGTACAGGTAGAGTGGAGGGGATGACGTGGGGCACTTGGTGTATATCAATTGCCGCACAGGTAGAGTGGAGGGGATGACACGGGGTGCTGGGCGTATAGTAATTTGCGCACGGGTAGACTGTTCTTAACTTGCATGGCGTTTATCTGTCTTTCCATGAGGCACCTCAGTGTACAAATGTTTTTTTGAGTAAAAATCCCATCATTAAACATTTTATATAAAATTACCTATTGCATTGAGAAAGAAGGAGAAGTCTAGTGTAGACGTTCCAGATGAACTACTGAACAAAAGGAGAAGTGGAGATTGTATGCTGTATTCTGTGAAACAGGTGCAGTTTAAAAAAAATACTGCAGCTTTAAATAATAATACATACCAGACATCAGAATTATTTCGAACACTGTAAATCTGTAAGAAGCTGCACAGGATGTGGGCAGCTTGAAATTTTTTTTGTTTAGTAGGCTATGTTTAGTCCAGGGGTGACACAGAGATGTTTTAAAATCTCCAGTAGCAACCCTGTACAACCAGGGTGTTTGGACTGACGATGGCCACACCTCCTGATCTGCATAACAGATGCAGAAATGTTCTACAGGCCAGTGGGTCACTATGTGTCCTCATGATGAGAAGGTTTCAGCTTTTGTTTCCAGGGGGATGGGGGGGGGGGGGGGCATTTTTGTATGCTGTCC
>JAOUQT010217634.1:0-17635 GCA_025769995.1 Xyliphius kryptos
TTTCCCCCCCTCCCCTTTTTTTTCCTCAGAGTCTAAGGGAACATCTGTCTGTCCAGGAGAGAAGGAAGCTTTTTGAATCGGGCAGCAAATAGAAAGATCTCATGGTTTTTTTGTGTGTGTGTGTGTGTGTGTGTGTGTGTGTGTGTGTGTGTGTGTCTTTGATATTAATTAAATCTGGGGCGGCACAGTGGCTTTCTGGTTAGCACGTTTGCTTATCAGTGCTGGGGATCCTGGTTCAAATCCCAAACTTGGTGGAGTTTCCATTTACCATTATTTCCCCATGTCTGGGTTTCCTTTGGGTTCTCCCATTTCCTCCCACAGTCCAAAAACATGGATTCAAGGTAAATTGGCTGATCTAAATTGACCCTTGTATTCTCTGTGTGTAAGTAAGTGTGTGCCCAGCGATAGATTGACACCCTGTACTGGGTCTTTTTGTCCAGCGCCCAAGACGTTCTCCCGTGGATGGGCATTGAGTCCCCTCATGAACCTCATAGAGGATTAAGCGGAAGATAATGAATAAATAAATGAGCAGGATCAGTTTATGCATAATTATGATCAAAATGAAGATTTCTTTTAAACTGTACGCGATGCGTAAATTTTGATATGATATTCGTGATCAGCACCCAAAAATCAAAAATACCTTCATTATCTGCCCGGTAGTATAATATAATTGTGGAACAACCTGCTGCTTTATCCAATCAGATTAAATTTGCAACACCATGGCTCTCTAGCAGGCATACATTACATCAGCGTATTCACATCATTTGATTAGACAGTCAGAGAGTACTGTTTTTGCTTAGTGTACATTTTTAGCAAATTAAAACTTATGCCAGAAATACTACTGTACTCGACTTTTAGCATTAGCTTTGCTGACAATAAAAAAGTACTTCTTAATGGAACTAATTTAACTGTTTTAAGAAAAAAAGAGAATGGAATAAGGCTTTAATTTGCGTTTTTGGAGTTATTTTTTTCCAAATAATATTACAATTTTATGAGGTTATTGTTGGTGATTGTTTATGTGTGCCGCAGCTGTAACTGCAGTTGAAGCAACCTTGAGTACAGACATTTATTCTGGCAACACAAGTTATCCATCTACTAGTGAAAAGCGCGGCTCCGCAACTGCTATTATAGGAATTAAATGACCTACACAGTAATTGTAGAATTGGACATTAAATTTCTATGGTAAGTTGAACTGATAACATAGAGAAGAAGTGTAAAAATGCGGATATAAACCTGAAAGTGGCCTCCAATGTTGAAGTCATTTTGAAGACAGATGAATGAACTTCAGTATAAAAATTACTATAAAAAATAAAGAAACAGACTTAAATGTTTTTCTTTCCCTCTTCTGTTTCAGATGTGCTTACCAAAGTGCAGATCTCTATAGATAGTTAGGACAATCTGACGTTATTGTGACAGAACTTTTTTGAAAATGATGCGTCCATATTTGTGCAGGACGTTATTTTTCCGTGTTATACTTTTTTCAATCAGCCTGAACGTTACTCGTAGCTACAGTTTTAAAAACTGCATTGAAAGTCCTGCCTCAAACCGAACAACCTTCAAATGCTACAAGCGTCAAGTGCAATCCATCAGCGCCATAGTGGATGATATTCCGCCATCTGCTAAAAACCTTACCATCTTTTACTGCAAACTTCTGCACATTCCTTCTAAAAGCTTCAAGAGGCAACCGGAACTTAACTTCCTGCAATTAAGTAATAATGGTATAAGGTCCATTGACAAAGATGCATTTGTTAAATTGAAACAGCTACAGACACTAAATTTGACTAGCAACAGCTTAACCAGTCTCCATCCTCAAATCTTCCATGAGCTACACAGCCTTACCGGGTTGCTTCTGGCTGATAACAGACTTTCCAACCTTTCTTTTGACCTATTTTCCAATTTAGGAAACTTGACAAACCTGGACCTCAGGAGGAATCACCTGAAAGACTTCTCAACAGTGGTGGACACAGTTACAAACCTGAGAATGCTACAAAAATTGGATCTTTCATTCAACAAGATAATCTCTTTGAATCACTCAGCCAAACTACCTAAGTCTCTCACAACCTTGTATTTAAGCAATAATGCACTTTGCAGACTTACCTGCGAAAAGAACTTTCTCAGTGATGTCAAAGTGTTGGATCTGTCCTATAACAAGTTGCTTTCGACCAGGCACTTTTATGGTCTGAACCTGAGTTCTGTGACATATTTCCGTCTGCGTTCCACCATGATTTCTGTTTTAAAACTTCTTAAGCATACTAACGTGCCAGCCTGGCATATAGACTTCTCTGGTTTGAATATTAAAGGTGATCAGTTGAAGGAACTTTGTCAAAAACTCAGAGATGGACAAACGCAAATAAGCAGACTAGTGCTTCAAAACAATGGTTTAGAGAAAATCACTGGCATGTTCTCCAGTTGCCCTCAAATAACTAAAACCTTGGACATTTCATTTAACAATCTAAAAAACACAGAATGTTTACAGTTCCTTGGGCAACAAAAACAGTTGCAGACTTTCAAATTGGAGCATAACCACCTAACCAAGCTACTAAACTGTTCCTTTTCAAAGTTTACTTTTCCAAAGCTGACAAATCTGAGCTACCGCTACAATCGGATCCTTCAGGTGGATGCCTATGCGTTTAACAATACGCCAAAACTGACGACCCTTCAGCTCAATATTAACATAATCGCTTATTTAGATCACAAAGCCCTGTTTGGCCTTGAAGATCTTACTACTCTCCGGCTGGACAACAACCTTCTCACTGACCTCTACGAGGATAGTTTTAAGAATCTCAAAAGCCTTCAAATTCTTAACCTGCGCAATAATCAGATTGCTGTGATTTTCAACAACACCTTCCAGGATTTGAGAAATCTGATTAAACTTGATTTAGGTGGAAACAAGATAAACCATTTGTGTCCTCAAGCTTTTAGAGGCCTTACTAGCTTGGCCAACCTCTACTTAGACCGCAATCATCTCTCAGAAATCGACAGCTATCAAATTGGAAGGCTCCATGCCACTCTACAAGTGCTGGACTTGCAAGCCAATCAAATTCACTACTTTACAGAACACATGCACTCTCCTTTTATAAATTTGACGAAGCTGACCGACTTGAAACTAGACTCGCAGGTACCGTACGGGATATCCTTGTTACCTCATGCATTTTTCCGTGGCCTAACCTCCCTTAAAAGTCTTTACCTGAGCAACAATCACATTTCATATTTTAGTGCTGACACATTTGACGACTTGAAGAACCTAACGTTCTTAACTCTGGACAACTCGTGCGTTGGCGTGACCCAACTAAAGCCAGGCATTTTCAAAAATCTTCGCAAGCTGGAGAAACTGCAGGTGGAGAACATGGGCATCCAGAACTTTTCAAAGGAAGTTTTTGGAAACCTTACAAGCCTAAAAGTCCTGCATTTGAATAGGAATGCCATGCAGACTTTGGATATACACTTGTTAGAAAATCTGACTAACCTGCAGTACCTGGATATTCGCAATTCCCCTTTGAACTGCCACTGTCCCAACAGCCAATTGCAAAACTGGACCAAAACCAATCAGAGAGTTCAGCTTGTATATCTCTACAACATGATGTGTCCGAATATCAAAGGCTCAAACTTTTACAACTTTGACACCAATGTTTGTGTAATGCATTATGAAATTTACTTCTTTGTCTCCACTTGGTTTGCAACACTTTTTTTTTGTTTACTGCCGCTTCTCCACGTTAAGCTTTATTGGAAATGTAAATACGGGTACTACGTCTTTAGATCTTGGTTTGGTGAGCAGTGGCGCCAATTCCGAGAAGAGGAGGAGAAATGTCAGTACGACGCATTCATCTCTTACAACTCTGCAGATGAAAAGTGGGTGATAGAACAGCTGTTGCCAAACCTGGAAGACAATGGGTTTCGACTCTGTCTCCACCATCGCAACTTTGAGCCAGGCCGTGATATAGTAGATAACATCGTGTCAGCGGTTTACAATAGTCGCAAGACTGTCTGTGTGGTCAGCCAAAGTTTTCTACACAGCGAATGGTGCTCTCTAGAGATCCAGCTAGCCAGCTACCGTCTTTTTGATGAGATGCGAGACGTCCTGGTACTTGTCTTTCTAGAGTCCATTCCTGAGCACCAGCTCTCCACCTATCACCGAATGAGAAAAGTCATGCTGAAAAAGACTTATCTGCAGTGGCCAGGGATTGACTGCAGTGATCCAGGCAAGGCACAAGAGCTATTCTGGAAACAACTCAGGAGAGCATTAAGGAGCAGCAACAGTTGGGACAAGGATGAAGGAGACAGAGAATATCAGAAAGATGCAGCAAGACTTGAGGAAAACCAAGATCTGTTGAACAAGTCACTGACTGTAAATGAGGACTTTTATCTTGCACCTTAAAAACTAGTTCTTGCAGTACACCTCCTTTTTATTGTAGATGAAATAAAGCTTTAGTAACACTGGAAATAAGACAAAAGTAACTAAGTATCATAAATAAATAGCTTGCTCAGCATTAATCATATCAAATTTATTTTTTTTAGTAGGATAACAGCTTTCTGATTTGTTTGAAGACTGATGTCACAAAATAAAAAATTTACAATTTAAATAAACTATATAATGACCATATGGCCAAAGTATTGTGAATATCCCCTTCAAATTATTTATCAAAAACTAGTCAGGGCTAATATTTATGCTGCAGCTATTCTATGCACATTCTATGCTATGCTAGTAAGTTGCATTAACTGGCTACATCATTAGTTCCACCTCCTTCTTTCTATGTTTGTTGTCCATTTAATAGATGCACATTGGTGGTTCACAGACTAAAGTCCATCTTTTTGTTTTTCTACATACTTTGTGCTTCTTACTATGTTCTCTAATTTCAGGTTTAAATCAGGTGCTATTTGAGTACTTATTAAAATTTTTAATATACTGTAGTGATATTGATATAGTGGGGCATTAGTGTGCCATGCACTGGTATAGGTTTTTCAGATGCAGCAGTGCTGCTGTAATCTCTAAAGACTTCTAGACCAAAGTACAGTTCTGCTGTGTCTGATCCACTTGCACCAGAACTAGTACACACTAACACACCACCATCACTAAGTTGCCGCGTGTCACTTTTTGCTACGAATAATCCACAACTGACAAAATTTTTGCTCTGATAGTGGTCCACAACGGTGCATTCAAATGGGCTCTATCAATCCGATAACAGAAATAACAAAGTATGTAGAGTAACAGATAAAAAACACCATATATGATAATAGGAACTGATGTAATGGCCATCTAGTGTGAAAACAAGTAGCTATACTAGACAGTGCATGATGTTTTGAATATAGCCATATAATGTGTATCTGCTTGTCAACCGTCTTCAGCCACAAGCACATGGCATTTTTTTCTGGCATAAGTATGTTTTGGTCAAAGAAATATAATTGCAGGATTTAGTAATGGAAGTATTAAGATAAATGTGTAAGCTTTTTTTTTTTAACTTGTAATAAGGTCTGTATATACTAATGTGGGATTCAATTAAAGAACAGTCATCAAAGCCATAATAACAAATGGAATTAAATTCAAACCATAAAATTAATGTAATTTAGGGGGGAAAAAATTTGGGCAATTAAATACACTTGGGCTTATTGAGAAATGGCAAAAAGCTAATTAAATACATTCATGTGTTAAGTTTTTAAAGGTCAGTTGATTTCCAAGCAATTAATACCAGAACTCCTTCACACTTAATTGTCAGACCATAAATGGTGTGCTGGAGTACAGTCATTTTCATACTTTCTTCATTTAAGGCGCTAAGCTTTGATTATATAGCCAGAACTGGTGATAACGAATGTGCTGGCGCATTAATGGACTCCTGTTTTTGGCGTCTGAAGGAGGTTGGAGTGCAAAACCAGACACTCCAGACTTGCTGTTCAAGTTGGACGACTGTGGGAAAAGATGGTAAGGTTTGTAACAAAAGCCATCAGGAGAAAAGTAAGCCGGAGCAGTGACCGAAGTACCAAAAAGTTGTCCTTCGTGGTGACAGTAATCTTGTGTCTGCCTCGGCTTAGTTTCAGAGATCAGAAAACTTAAATCTGGGTCACTGGATTTATCGTTATCCAATTGTGTGTGCTTTTGGGTAGTGGATTCCAGGGTAAGGTCAGGCCATTGACATTGTATAAGACTCTGAGCTTTAGTTTGACTCTTGTGGAGGAAGAAGCTTGGAGAGCTGCGGGGCCCCTTAGATTTAGAGGAAGGTTCCTTCCAAGTCCATGGCTTTAGCTAAAAAAAAAAGAAACAATTATCATTACATTATCTTTTTTTTTTTTTTTTTACCACATACTTGTTGATCTACACAAATAATCAGAATAATTATTATCTGTATGTGGGAACCATGAAACATGACAAAACTGTTAAAAGCTAATGCACAAAAAGATACATTTAAAATGAAATAGCAAGTCCTTGGATTATTTATATAAAATATGTCTTTTTATTGTTAGTGGCTCAGGTGATTTAATGTAAAAAGTATCCACTTCTTTTTACTTATTTGAATGCTTAAGATTGCAAGGTCTGCTGATGCCTTTCACATTGCTTGCAGGGCAAAAGCAGAGAAGACACACTTATTACAAAACAATATGTACAAATACATTCATTCATTATCTTCTGCTTAATCCTCTTCTATGGTCGCGGTGGGGTTCCCCAGGCCCATCCAAAGGAGAACATTTCGGGCGCTGGGCAGATACACCCAGGAGAGTGCGCCAATCTATCGCTGGGCACACAAACACACACTACATGGGGCAATTTAGAGCATTCAATTTACCTAAAATCCAAGTTTTTGGACTGTGGAAACTTCACCCAAATTGCTGAACATGCCAACTCACAATTCATCAACCATGTCTCACACAAGGAACCTTGTTAGTCACATGTCCACAATTAAACCCAGGGCCTTTTTGCTGAGGGGCAAGATACTAAATACTCTACACCACCCAGTAAAGTTCATGTTTTTGCCTGTCCACCCTTAATATTGAAATATCTTGCTGGTTTTTATCACATTAATCACACAGCAGCTTCTTTTTTATTTTAATTATAAAAAAGTCTGTCCTCATTTCCTCTGCTTGCAAGCTTCGGGGGTGGAGATACGGTGCAGACAGGAAAAGAAGCAAGAAAAGAGGAAGCAAAAGTAAAGAAATAAGAAGTGATCCTTAAACTGATTCCAGCTTTATACCTTAGAAAATCTGGATTGTAGTGGGGAACCATTGAAATGTTCCTCAAATGTAAATGATTCTCTGGTCTGTACTAACTTTTTATGTCTGTACCTGTACGTGGTTTGTTATTTTAACAGCGAAAATGGTCCAGTGTACACAGTCACTATTCTACATGCAATGCTCACTAGCACTGGGTCTGGAAACTGTTCTGTGGTGTTTATACAATATACGCTGTAATCATGTGAGGATCCCATACATTATTCACAGTAATACAGAACAGTGGGTCAAAATATTGCTGATATCGTTGCCTGGCTTATGTACATTGACATCGTTTTATAGCCATGTGTTCGTCATTTGAACTCCGGTTAAATGTGTTTCTTTTAATTCTGTGTAAACCAGCCTGTCTGGTGCCAACAGTCTAGCCGAAGATACTGGACTGGCTGACTTGAATAACTAAATATACAGGTATGCCAACTAAAGCACTGTGAGTGCATAAACTGTATAGTAATAGTAATATACTTACTGTATCTTGAAATGGTTGTTGTAGGTTACAGAGGGAATCATGAGGTGAATATGACTCCCAGACATGCTTCCTCTTTCTTTTATGGTTTACTTCGCTTCTGACAGTCTGATATACACCTACTCCTTGTTGTTCTTGTAAACCTATATCTTGCACACAAGCACATACACATATGACAACTGATTTCTACTGCTTTCATTTATATGTTTAATTTTAGCTGAATATTCAATACAATACAATATATTATAGTTTCCACTCAGAATTCCTTTTGGTTTTTGATTAAATATTGAGTTAGCTTAAATTCATTTGCAATTGTAGCACATGGTACCACCTTTTGCTGCATTTACAGTTGCAAGTATTTTAGGGTATGTCTCCACCAGCTTTGCACATCTAGTGACTGAAATTGTTGCCCATTCTTCTTTGCAAAACAGCTCAAGCTCAGTCAGATTAGATGGAGAGTGTTTGTGAATAGATCTTGCCGCAAATTGTTGATTGGGTTTAGGTCTGGACTTTGACTGGGACATGCTAATACATGAATATGTTCTGTTTTAAACCATTCCATTGTAGCCCTGAGTTTATGTTTAGAGCTGTTGTCCTGCTTGAAGGTGAACCTCCGCCTCAGTCACTTTTGCAGACTCCAACAGGTTTTTTCCCCAAGATTGTATTTGGCTCCATTCGTCTTCCCATCAGCTCTGAACAACTTCTCTGTCCTTTCTGAAGAGAAGCAGCCCCAGAGCATGATGTTGCCACCACATTATTTGAGGTGGATGGTGTGTTCAGAGTGATGTGCATTGTTAATTCTCTGTCACACATAGCGTTTTGCATTTTGGCCAGAATGTTCAATTTTAATGTGTTCTGGTGTGTTCTTTGAACTTCTGAATGCACTTGGTTGCACTCAGAGAAAAGGGGTCTGAATACTTTTGCACACAGCACCTTTGAGATTTTGATTTGTAAAAAATGTGTTGGATCATGTATAATTTCCTTTCCACTTCACAATTGTATTTTGTGTTGTGTTTGAGAGGTATGAATACTTTTGTAAGCCACTGTATCTGGCTATAAGTAAAAGCAAAAGCAAAACCCACTATGCCACCCAGCCTCATTTGCATTCACATAAAACCATTTTTGAACAGACACAGATGATGACATTTGCTAGACACTTGTATGAAGCATTAAGAAGATTGCAAAAGTTATAGGCATGTGTGGAAACCGAGATGCATTACATAGTTTACAGCCAATCACAATTGAAATAAAGATTGTCCAAATTATGCTACATGATTTATTCATGTTGACTTACCTGCGTGTAACTGTGCATCCCTGCATTGTTGATCATCTTGCCTTTCTTTTGTGAGGCTGTAATTTGCAGGTGTGTTGTCTCTGTAGCATTGTGCTCCACTTGGCCCTGCTTGTTGGGTGTGGTCAGTAGAATGTGACTCTTCATCACAGAGGCCTAAACGTAGCTTGCTTAAGTTGTGTTGCAGCTGTGAGCCATGCCTCTCCTGCAGGCACCTCATCAGCACCTCTCTACACTCCGTCAGCATTGCAGGGCAGCGCTGACGTGGAAATGGACCCAGAGACTGAGACAGGCGGGCTATTAGCCTTTTTATGGCCTCTTCAGTGGACACGATTTTGGGCGGTTCCATCTGGCTTTTGTCTCCACTTATTTCTGTGTCGGGGGGGTTGGATATTTGAGATGCACTTTTTGTATTTGATGTTACCTGGGAGTTTTCTTTCAAATTTTTGAGATCATGTAGCTTACCCAAGGTAGCTCCTAGCTTTTTGATAGGTTCCCGGATGCTTAGTTGTTGCTTTCTTTCCATTTTTGAATCATAATATGGATGGGTTGTTAAAGACTTGTTTTCTGACAAAGTTACAGGTTCTGGCTCTCTGGGACTAGGTCTGGCACTATGTTCTTTTACTTGTGCACAGTTGTGCTGCTCTTCACTAATTTCTGTGCACTCTACCTCACTGTGTAGCTCTGCTGGCTTTGGTTCCCCATCTTCTGTTTCACTAATGACACCTAGATCTATTTCGGAAATCAGAAGTGGCGGAGATGAATGGGACTGGCCTTCCTGTGGTTCACATACCTTTGCTAGCCTTTCGATATCCACAGACCTCACCTCATGGCTAAAAAGACCTCGGATGGATGTAAGTCGGCCTTGAGTGATTACACTTGGCTTTTGTACAACAAGCGGCCTAGCAACTGGTTTCTCTTTTCTGGAGAGTGACGGAAAATGAGCGCAGCGGCAATCCTGACACTGAGGTTCTGCAGCTTTGTGTTTCTTTGATCTTTGACTGTGTTGATGGCTGGGATTTCGGCTGCTGCTGCTCTGCCCACGCATCAGGTTTCTCTCCTTTACAGTTTTGAGTCGTTTCACCTTTTGAGTGGAACTGCCCAGCTCCTGAGTCCTGCTGTCTTTGGACACTGAAAGACCTGCAGATTTTCCCTTGGTCTTCCTGCCACAGTTGAACATGTCAAGAATCCGCTGCTTATCTAATGACGCTCTGTCTTGCTGACTCATAGTAAATGTACTAAGAAATTGAAAGCAGAATCAAATGACAGAAATAAAGTTTTTATAATACTATTTCAGTTATATTGTTATAATATATAGTTATATTGTTATAGCGCTGTAGATCCAAGCTCGATTCTCAATCAGGATAGCATTTTCACGTTCTCCCTGTATACCATGTTTTCCCCAACTTTCCTGATTTTGTTCCACAATTGAAAAACATGGACTTATAGAGAATTGCACCTTACCCCAATTGCTTTCTGGATGCTATACACAGGTCTGCCCAGCACGTGTGTCAGGTTATATGTGTGTGTTTCGTTGTACATATGGGTTAAATGTGGAGGACAAATTCCTCTGCGTGAAAAAAACACAGTAGGCAAATAAATCACAATCTATATTGCCTCTACGTAGTCTGTGTCTGTGCGAGTTAGTCTGTGTGCAGTGGATTCGTGTCCTGTAGGGGGTGTATCTGCCCAGCGCCTGCAACGTTCTACTTGTGAACGGACGAGGGCATTAAGTAAAAAATAATAAGATGGGATTAAGTGAGTTCGGGTGGCACAGTGGTTTAGTGGTTAGCACATTCACCTCTCAGTGCTCGGGATCCGGGTTTGAATCCCAATCTGGGTGAAGTTTCCATGTTCTCCCTGTGTCCGCGTGGGTTTTCTCTGGCTTCTCTGGTTTCCTCCCACGGTCCAAAATTGTCTGCTCTGAATTGCCCTCTGTCTGTGTGAGTATGTGTTCCCTACGATAGATTGGGGCCCTGTCCTGGGTGTCTCTGCCCAGTCCCGAAATGTTTTCCCATGGATGGCCATGGGAATACAGTATTAAAGCAATAAAGTATTAATAAGCACAGTTTACTGTTAAGGTGAAATAATATGTGTCTGCTAGAAAGAATAAATATACGTTTGGACTTTTTGCTTTGTGTTAAAACGACGTTGTGTAACAAGTGCGAATTATACACGATGCCTTACTAGTTTTCCGTTAATTTGCAGTAATTACCTCTAAAACGGTAAATAATTAAAATAAAAATCTGTTGAAATAATACTTATGTAGTGAGTTTCTGTTCATACCTGTAGTGAGTTCTGCAAGGTAAGAATTCAGGATTACCCGGTCGATGACGTCATGCAGACGGTGCTTCGTTGCCTGGTAGCAAACACTGGTTGTAATTAATTGATATTTATGTATAGACAAGAACGATTATTCATTTTTTAAATTTTAAATGATAATTATGACTATGACATCAAATTATATCGTATTTTACAATATATGTGTAGTTTTTCTAACATACTATTTAGTGTGTAGTATCCGGTTTGCGTCGGCGTTCGTACGTCAACGTCATTGTAATTTTTATTTTAATGTATCCTAATGTCGTTTAAAAAGCAGAGCGATTAGGCAAAAGTGCTAAAATGTCGTGTTTAATCCCCTCCAAATCCATATTATTTATAAAGTCAGGAGTTTACGATTCGGGGCGTGACAATAAAACCCCAGACCAGTGCGCGATAAAGTGGGTGTGACGTCATATCCTACGTGCAGGGTTTGGCTGTAGTCAGTTAGCGCTAACTAGCCACAGGTAAGATTTAGTGTTCTGCACTAATATTTCATTCTCCAGCAAAATATAAAACCGGTAATTCGGATTTACTTTAATCGTGTGATTTGATGCGGAAGATTTCATATTGCATGTAAGTTTAATAAACGCGTTTTAAACAGCGGAAAAGCCAGTGTTTGTTGTATACAGCAGCAAAACAGTGCGTACAGTTTATTAATAAAAGCGTGTATTAGATCAGTTCTAGGTTCGTGTAGTTGTTAAGCATGCATAATGGATTAATTGTTTTGTTTTTGGCCTGTCTTATCGAGCAGTCACAGTATTACAAACAAACATTAGGTTTACTGCAATAACATGAGGACATGGTGGAAAGTATGTCAATACTGCTTCAGTGATCTACTTTACTTAGTGCAAAACGCATACTGACACTGATTAAACATTTGTATGCCTTTAGGATTATGACAACAATTTGGGGAAAGGCCTGGTTTGTTTCAGCATGACTGAATTAACCCGACCTCACTGAAATTTAGCTAGCTAGCTAGGTCTAGCCAGATAAAATTGTTAATGACTGTTTTTTTCATATTCTTTTTTAGGATCTTGTGTAACCATGCTTGATTATTATATTCCCTTTACATCCCCTTTATATACTTTTTTTACTATCATTTTTTCACCTTTGCATTTGGTCAGTTCTCTCACCATAGAGGTAGCATGAGGCAGTGTCTACAACTCACAGAAGTTGCTCGGGTAGTGCAGCTTATTCAGGATGTATACGTGTATGTTAAACGCACTTACCAAAACAAACTCCTTGTATGTGTAACATACTTGGTGGAAAAAAAGTGATTCGGATTCTGATCTGTTGGAGTGGCTCTAACTAATATACTTGGATTAGAGCAATGCCTATGTTGCGCTACAGTGGAGAAGTTCAAGTGGTTTTATTTGTCCAACAGTATATATTGGTACAATATACAGCGGAACAAAATAATGTTCTCTTGGAACAAGGTGCTACACTAACAGCAAACTACACAACATAAAGTACACGTGTGCAATAGCTTGTGCAGAACACAGTTATGATAAATATAAGACAGGACAATAAACATTTCAAATAGTAGCAGGAAACAATGCAGGTGTCCCACTGTTGTGTGAGCAACAGGTGCAAATTATGTCCCAGGTTGTAAATGTATTTTTAGCAGCAATTGTCTATAAAAGTATACAATGTATTAGCAGTTTGGGGAAGTGTGTGTATTTAGTCCAGTCCTTTTTGAACTTGATAACAACGTAAAAGTTAAAAGGCAGTTGTTTTTGAATGAGTAATGGTTTTGAAGTTTATATCTTTAAAATAAACGTATTATTATAGACTGAGGTTTGTGGCAATAAAAAATCTGAAATGAATATGTGTAATGAATATAGTGTGTGTTATGAGTACGCTGTCCACGCATTTGCTTTCTTATGTGAATTTGTCAGTAAGTTTTCCTCGGACACAATAAGGAATGACTGGGCCAATTTTCAGCTTTGTAGGTAAACTCAAAGACCCAAATCCATCCACGGTTTTGTGTATGATGACTATAGCAAATGAACAATCGAACATAGCGATAGATTGGTGCCCGAGGCTGGCGCCGGAGATGTTCTCCCTTTGATGAACATCCTCTTAGAGGATTAAGCAGACGATAATGAATAAATGGTTCTTGAAAAAGTTGGTTGTGTAAGTAAACATACACATTAGAAATAACTAACACAGTTATTTTTTTAAAGGTTTGGGCACACTTTGTCACTTTTTTAAATTATTATTATTTTTTTTAATATGGATTGAGTGTCTTTTCCTTTGATCATGGAGTTGCTGAAACCTAACCCATCTGGAATTGTTTCCGGCTGGGAAAATACCCTGAACCATTCACCAATCTTTTAGAGAGCAGACACACAGAGTATCATTAACACATCATCCATAAACCTTTTGGCAATTTGGGACAATTTCCAGTTCCCTTTGTAGAGAAAGGGCAAAACCCACCTAGAGGGGATGCTGCCTGTTTTCCCTGGGAACTAATCCCTCAAACCTTTTTGTTGGGGCCACCCACTTGCGTCACTCCCATTTTTTTCCAATATGCAATATTTGAACCTTTTTTGTCTTGCAGCTTAATATTAAAATGAAAAAGATTTATTTACACATTTTACCCTATGCCATTCAAGTTACAGGAAATACAACATTTTTATGATATAAGGTTTAAAACGGCCATTGCTCCCTGATGGACACCTTTATTTTTAATTAACTTGTTTGGTCTGTTTAAATAATTATTTTTGCAGATCTACACTCGACCATGTTTAGCCATTTAGAATAGAATTTAATTTAGCAGAAATGTACTGCTTTCTTAGCAGTACAGGCTCAGATTAAGACCAGAGGTGAAAATTCATTGTTTTCTCCTTAGGCCACTGCATTTTTTCCCCCCACCTGGTTTAGAGTTATCAAGCTGGATGGTAGATATCTCATCTTTCTTCAGCTCTTAAACAGTGAGTAATATGATAAAATCATTAATTCAAACGCTTTTGCTGTAAATTCTTACCTTACAGCTGAGTGCTGCTACCGCCATAATGTTGCTTTATGGTGGATATGGAATATTTTTGTATATCTGAAACATTTAGCTTGGTGCTTAAATAAAGTTACATTTGCAAAAAAAAACACTTGGAAGAGATTACGAAGACTACCGAAAAGCATTTTATGTTTTTCGCTTTAGAATGTCTATAATAAGTGTACAACAGGTTTCTTTAGGGACTACAAAACCATCCCAGATTTGAAAGATTTAGAAGTAATTTTGTTTTAATCAGCTTTTCTAGCTCAAACCCTGTTTATTTTTAAGTGTTGAGCAACACCCCGTCACACCAAAGAAATCAAGAAACCTGGCTATTGTTGTGGGAATATTGTTAGAGCCAAGATATTACCAGTCTAATAAAAAGAAAAGTGGAGGAACTGGTTTTAACCAAGACCATCTGTCACTTTTATTTTTGCAGTTTGACTTTTTCAACAGTAGCAGTGATGAGCGGCACAGAGAACAACCCTGCAGCCACACCCACCCCATGTGATAATGTGCAAGGAGATGGACGATGGATGTCGCTGGTGAGTCACTTATTCTTTTAACTGCAGCCATAATGTTTATCTACTTTAAACATTAAATATGTGTAGCTACACAATAAATTCCTCACAGCTACTGTACATAGTTTTTAATGCTGAGTTGTGCTGCAGATTAGGCCACTAAACAAACCTCTTAAATGCTTTCTGCTAATGTTTTCCTGTTGATGTTGTTGCATCATATGTCTCTGTGCAGCATAATCGCTTTGTGTCTGACAGCAAGGGGAAGGAACCTGATGTTTTGTTCGTTGGAGATTCTCTCGTCCAGCTGCTGCATGAGTTTGAGGTGTGTTACAGTCTGTAATTCAGTTATAACTAGAGCCCAAACATTATTTTAATCGGTATTATAAGCCAATATAAAAAAAATTGCCAACTTGTGTCTGTGTTTTAATGATTAGTAAATTATTTTGAGATGGAATATACTTCACCATAGTTTTTGCAAGGCTAGTGTTTATATTGCAGGCCCACACACTGTTCACACAAGACTTTTACATGATTACTTTACATGATTGTCTTGCAATATATTTACAATATTCCCTATATTTTTTTTTTCAAGTTTTTGCCATTTTGCCATTTTCCCCTTCCATAGTACTTGGTTCAAAAACTAAAACTGTGCAAGATTTTGTTATTGGCTTCATTTCCCTAAGTTTGCATTCAACTTAACTTTTTACCTCTTACACCCTATGACCATACATGGTTCAAAACTGACTTTTTTTTTATTTTTATGGAAAGCACTGCTTCATCGAAACGTCTTTATGGATCCCAACAGCACATGACCCCTGTTTTATTTTATTAACTAATATTTATAAAGGTACACATAGCTGCATATATAATATATTTAAAGAACATGTGAGCAAGCCAGCACGTGTATAACACGTACATGATTTTGTACTTGTTTTGCATATGTTTATTGGCAACAAAATCCTTTGCTCCAAAAAGTGAAAACTGTAATAAAAAAAAAAATCTGTCTGTTTTTTGGAAGCAGGTTCCCACCATTTATATTTAAGGCTACTAACAAAACAGAGTTGGCTTTTTGAAATCTGGAAATCCAGCATACATGTCACCACACACACAGCATAAAATACTGAGGACGTTATTTTTATAAAACTATTTCAACATTTAATAGTTCTATTGTTCTAAGCCCAAGAAGCAGTTACATTATACTATGTAATTTTTACTCTGTGTGACCTGAGAAACTTTCTGAAACAGTATTAAACAGTAAGAAAACAGTATTAAGCAATAAAAGATGAAACACTACACTAAAATAAACATAACATAGTATACATACAGGTAGGACTGGGACGATATGGCCACAAATCACTATTGCGATTATATTGAGCATTTCACCTCGATGATAACAAATGGACGATAATTTTAATACGCACATACTTATGTGACTACCCTACAGAGAGGACGGAGCGCAGCCTCTTGAAGGAACATGAACGTAGCTGACGAAAAAGACTTTTATTTTTATTTTTTTAAGATACCGAAAAAAACGATATGAGCAACATGAGGTGGTTTATCGTTATAAATTTCGGTATCGGTAAATTTGTGTTTAGGCCTACATTCAGTGGTTGTACAATAAAACTGAAACACCTGGTTTTAGATCACAATAATTATAGTGTAGTGCCTCCTGTTGCGGCCAATACAGCATCAGTGGTCGAGGAATTTTAAGCCATTCTTCTTGCAGGATAGTGGCCAGGTCACTACGTGATGCTGGTGACCGTGTAGGCCATGGGAGATGTTAAACTTCACTTTCATGTTCATCAAACTAATCTTTTGAACTCTTTTGACGTATGTCACCAATAATGTTGTGTGCATTGCAATATTTTGAGCAGAACTGAGCTCTTACCCTGCTAATTGAACCTTCACACTCTGTATATATACACACACGCGACAAAAAATGTGCAAGTGTGTTATGCACAATATGCAGTCTGCAAATGTAATGCAATTTGTGTACTACAATATTTGAAATATAAATAATATGAAAGTTAAAATTAAGATTTCTGCTTTTCCAAACACCGAGCATGTTCACAACAACCTGTATCTTTTAAATATACACTACACTATCTTTCACAACAACTTTCAAGGTGAAAACACAAAATCAAAGTGGAAAGGGTTTCAGTTATGCACTATGGACTGATAAAACTTCAGAGATGTAAGAACACACAACAATGAATACTGTGCTATTTAGTTTGTGAACATATTAGTTTTTAATCTAATATATGACATGTTGGGGAAATACTAAAGTTATTCTGGTTGGGCTGTTACATTGGAAATGTTTGTGTGTTTTCATTGTAGGTCTGGAGGAAGCTCTTTTCTCCACTTCATTCTCTAAATTTTGGGATAGGTGGTGATGCAACGCAGCATGTCTTGTGGAGACTCAGTAATGGAGAGCTGGACCACATTAGCCCTAAGGTGCAGGTTTTACATTGTACTTACCTTTGTTAATTTGAACACATACTAACTAGCAAATCGCAAACTGGCTTGCTAAGAAAATGTTCTCTTAACACAGCATTCTACATGTGGACATTAAACCTATCATCACAACATACATTTGAAAAAAATTGGCCAAAAAAATCGCTCAAGAATAGCTGCACATGTAATGTACATCAGGTGTCGCATCAGACACAACCATTGGCTAACCCATCCTCATCTGTTTAAAGGTGATATACTATTGTATAGTGTGTCAGATTACCCATAACTACAAAACTATAAATCAGGGGTTCTCAACCTTTTCTACCTTACGGCCCACCTGTTTACAACTTGAAAGCATCGAGGCCCCCTAAAAA